>JBAMAW010002194.1:0-210153 GCA_037043295.1 Amiota minor
TTGTTGTTGTTGTTCTTGTTGCTGTCGATGTTGCTTTTGTCCTTGTTGCTGTACAAATTTTTCTAGTAAAGTTGATGCAAGGAAACAGATTGTTCACTCTCAATTCAAAACGTTCAAAAGTGCAAGAAAAGCACATTTTCTTTAACTTATTGTTGTTGCCTTTGTTGACTCTTCTAGGTATGATGCAACCTTAGTCGCATCGTTCCTCCATCAACTCTTTTACTATCAATTTATTTGCTTGGTTGGTTGTGCTTCTTTTCTATTACGCGCATTCATCGCACCCTGTAATACTCTACTGCACTGCACTGCATACTTAATTTTCTGTCTTCTCCTTTCCTCTTCACCCCATTCATCCTTTCTTTCCTTATTTCTTACCAATTCCTTAAAGGCAGTGTGGCTCCTTATGTAGGAGGATGTTGGAAGAGTTCTTTCGATCTTTTATCTGCTGATGGTGTAAATTTCTTAAAGTTTATAAACTTATGCTTTGTTGTTGTTGTTATTGTATTTTGTGTGTGTTGAATAAAGTTCAAAGTTTTTTTTAGCGACTGACTTCCTGTAGATGCCTTGGGTGGATGTTTTGGGTATAGTGAGTCTTTCTGTGGGTATTTCGGTGGTTTTGTTGTTGTCGCGGCTGTTGTTTGTTGCAATAATTTTACTGCTTACATAACACATCCTTTCGACTTTTCGCCAACGTTTTACAGTCATGTACGAATACAATTTTAGTATCTGCAGCAACAATAACTATTGTATCTTCTATCTAACACCAACAACAACCATTAAACAAAACCAACACTTGATGCAGCTTATGCAATAAATTTTGAAAGAAAAAGCTTCGTAGGCCAGTAGGTAAAAGGACGCTTTGCTTTTGCTCTGGTTGTTGGTGGGGTGTTGTTAGTGTTGTAGTGAGAAAATAATATTGTGGCCAAATTAGTAAATAAATCATTGAAATCGTTTGGCGGCGTCGTTTTTGGGCAGTGAACAAAATAATTCTATAAAGAAATCATAAATTTTAGTTAAAAACTTTACTTTACTTTGGTTCGGTTTGGTTTGGTTTTTATCTATGCCAAACATACTAGTCCGGAAGAAGTGATGATTTAAAATAAAAATGAAAATTCAATTCAACGGGAAATTTATCCACATTTATTTGTATTTGAGCGTCATATGAATGTTAAATGTTTGTTAGTGATACTAAGCCTTAGAACTACATCCACTATTTATCAAAGACCTTGCTCCCACCATTTTACTTTCGTTTATTTTCCTTTTAATCAATAGTGTAGGTTTCATATTTTCATATTTTACACTAAATATTTGAGGTGCCAAAATTTGACAAAAGTAATAATAAAACAATCTATGAATGAAATGAAAAAGTAAAAATGGGCCAAGTGCGAGTCAGATTCGTACACGGAGAGTTCCGTAGCAGATTGGGGTTTGATTTGACTGATTCCAAAAAATATACCGCGTCTATATCAGAACCTTATAGTGTCTAAATTTCAGTTCAATAGTCCAAAAAACAAATAATGTACCGCGACTATATCAGGCACTTATAGTTTTTAAATTTTAGTTTGATAGAACAAAACACAAAAAAGTTTTTATAATAGGAACCAGAATTTTAATGGGGTTTTGTATGGGAGGTACCCTCCTTAGCAATCAGATCAAACTGAAATTTCGACAATGTAAGTTTCTGATAATTAGCCATCAACTTTCCAAATTTCAATATCGTGAGATTACTGGATCGTATAAATGCCATACAAACCAGATAGAACTACATACTCTGTGAAAATTTCAACTCTCTAGCTATTTCGGTTTATGAGATATGACCCGAGGACGGATGGACGGACAATGAAGTCTATGCAATGGGTTCCTTTTGGTACCCTTTGGGTCCGCAACCCTAAAAATGACATCTAGACAGCCAAATAAATCAGCATATATTCCACGATAAAAGGACGATTTGTTACAAATTCCTGTAGCAGCAGATAACATAATTCTTTGCATCACAAACGAAGACAACAGACGGGAGTGAAATGAATGGTATTGCAATTGTCGAAGTAAATAGAGAGACCGACCGACAAACAGACAAACATTGCCAAAAAGTAGTCGTAGTAGATAGCGAACATCGACATCATCATCATGACATCGAGAACAGCCATAAAACTCCTCATACACTGCTATTTACTATACTAAAACTACTCACAATGCATTTGTCCAAGTCTAAGAATTGGCTGTCCAAGTAATCTCTGAAATGCACTCAGCGACACGTGCGACACAGAAGCCCTTCCTAGTTGTGCTCAGTCTAAGCGATTGGCCAAAATGCAGACTTCTCGACGTCTTGTAACCATCTGGAGTCATTGTCCCGCTTAGTCGCTTTATTGGGCAGATCATTCAGTGGAAATGAATGGACATTTCATTATGTTTGCAAGACATTAGGTCGACTAAAATAGCATTAACAGTTCATATCATACCAATATAGTAGTCCGATTTTGTCTCAATATCTGAACAATTAATGAAATACTACTGTAATTTGCACAGAACCCTAAAATATTTGAATATTATTCTAAGTAGGCCAATGTGGATAATTTTATTCAAACTTCAGTTTGCCTCCGAAAAATTTAATTCATTTCTGTTTTAAATATCGTTCGATCAACACGATTTTTTGCTTTTATCTTTTCTAAATTCTCAGTATAATTTTTCGATTTGATGGTATAAATTTTTGTGCGTTTTAAATAAAAAGATAAGAACATTCGAAAATGTTTAAAAGATTGGGCCAACTTTGCAAGGCAGAATTTTCTGCTTGTAAGTACTGCAATTTATTATCGCATAACACAGAAATGCCTTAGATTAGATATACATATGTATGTAAATGTATTTTATCATTCTGACAGTTCAAGTAATGAGAAGCATGGCAAATGACAAAAATTTTAGCATTCGCAAGAATGCTATTAGCGTGTCAACACCATCGGCAACATATACATTAATTAAAGGAAAAAATCCTATTAATATTAAGAAGCCTATAAACCTTACCCAAATGGCTGCTATTGTATACACACCGCCAAAACCTAACTATCCCGATTTCTTAGATGAGGAGTTTTTATTTCAAGAATGCACTAAAAAAACTGTACAATTACCTCGCCAGACTACGCATAATCGGGCAAAAACCGACTTTATCGACTTTATGCCTCAATCAAAGAGTCAACTGAAAATACAGTTGTAATGAAAGTAAGTGGTTTTGTTTAATTTTTGTAAAGATTACATTTGTTAATTTCTATTGTAGCAAAATTTACATAATGGGCAAGTAACTTTTATTATTCAGTTATTGAATCACCTCTGAAATCAAATCTTTTTGCTTTTGGTTGTTTTGAAAATTGATAAACGATGTAAGTTAAGCCTCATATTTAGTATTTCTTCAGTTTGATCGGACCACCTAAGGAGGGTTCTTCGCATACAAACCGCCATTAAAATTCAGGTTCTTATTAGAAAAACTTTTTCTTTTTTTTTTTTTGGACTATTGAACCGAAATTTGGACACAATAAATATCAAATATAGGCGCTATATACCTTGTCCAATTTGGGAATTAAATTCAGTATTTCAAAAGTACAAATTCAATGTCACATAATAAGGTCTTCTATTTATTGATTTAGGATAAGGATAAGAACTTTATTTTAGAAATGAAATGCCTCTGAGTATATTGCTATTTGTCTCTACATAATAACTTAAAAACCTTTTAAGTTTATGAAATTTTCAGTAGTTGGCATACTTTTTAATGTGTTTCATAATTCATCATCATCATTGGCAAAAAACTTCACTATATAAGTTAAGATATTAATAGAAATATTTAGTACTAATTCAATTATGTAGTCTCGACTATTTCAGGCAAATATTACTGAATCCTATTGGCAAATACATATACATATAATATTCTCGGTTCTCATATCTTTTCAAAAAATCTAAATCTATCTTTCATTCTGATCTGATATAAAATATATAACCAACAATTCGATATATTATGGCAAAAGTAAGTTTTGATATCAATACAAATATTCATAAATAATTTATTGACAATTTTTATTTTATTAATATTTTATTGACAGTTTACGTGACGTTTCATTTCATCAACAATTCAGGCAAAATTTAATGTTTCGAAATCGTTAAAGTTATATTTATTCATTATTTTGTTAATTTAACTCATCGGGAAGATCTTAAAAGTATTTTATAATAAAATTTGTCAATAATTTTTAAAAACTTTTCATATTTTTTTGCAAAATTCATTACTTTCTTTGTAAATGTGGAACATCTTTCTATTTAAGAAATGGGTTTTATTCCTGACAGAAGGCTTTAAATTCCAGAATGAAAACGAAGGCGCAATTTCAAATCCAAACAAATGCAAAATACTCACGTACTTAAGAACGAGGGTAGTTAATAAAAAATATATGAAAACTTTTGATTTGATAAAAAGGTTTGCTAATAAATGCAATTTCTGTTGTGTTTAAGGAAGAATACAACACAATTATGTTTATATACTGAACATATCTAGAATATTCCTAACTAAAATAAAATGAAACTGATATAGATATAGATAGATATTTGCTAAAATAATTTTCTATGTACTCATATATTTATATATTTGAATCTGTTAAAACTGCCTTCGAATGTGTGCTGATGTGTGTAGTAAGTATGTTTTTCCAAACACAAACTCAGACTCAAACAATTTCTACGATTAAAATTCGAAATGCATGTTCAAATCTAATAACTCTTTGCCAACTGTCACTCCATTAGCGAGAAATGCACTGAAAGGAAACTAAACTTTACACTGAGCATCATCAAATAAGCATACAAACTCACACTTATAAGTATTTAAATATAGAAAAGCGGTTCTTGTTGAAAAGGACAACGGCCACTTCCGAGCATTCGTCATCAACATTGGATTAGTGTCTTTGGGTGGCAGACTGAAGAAGACTTAGCAGGCTCTGGCAGACGAGGCGAGGAAGAGGAGAGACTGGAAAAGGCTTGGATGAGTGGGTTTATAGAAATGCAACCCGAACTCATTCCTTCTTCCTTAATACAATATATGAATACAGGAGTATGATTTTGTATGCTTATGTGCGTATAAGTAATTTTGTATCTTTTATTCTTTTATTTTGAATTAAGAAAACTTGTGCCTGTGTGAGTTTGGGATATGCATTTGTGTGTGTGTGTGTGTGTGTGTGTGTGTGTGTGCGACACTCGAGGTTTTGGCGATTTATTTTGCACAAGTTTTAATTTCCGGCAAATTTCCTACTACAATTTCCCTCTTGTGTTTCTTGTTTTACTTCTCATCTTTTTTCCCATCATAAAGAACTGCACTGCAATCAACTCCTCTCCCTTTTATTCTCTTTCCGTTCCATTCCTTTCATTCCTTCTGTCTTTTTATTTCATTGTCTTGCTTCGGAACTCTAAGGATTGCACAGATACCCAGGCAGGCAGACAGATGTGCCAAATATGTTGCTCCCAATATAAATTTTCTTTACTTGGCACTTGATAAAAAATGGATTTGCATTAATGGATTTTGGTCTATGGCCTTTGGTTTAGTTAGTAGGTGACTACATCAACCAAATATATAACAAATCGTTGATGTTTATCAACTTAAACTCAATTTCTCAACTCAATAAAATTTGATGAAGATCATTTTTCGATAAATAGGTTCATATAAATTTGATATTCAAATTGAAGATGGTATGGATGGAATATATATATATATTAACGTCTATGAAAAGTATTTGCATATACTGAAATATTAAATAAAAGTCTAAAAACCTGAGGGACTACTTTGCATCGACCCAATATATGTAGGAAGAATACTTCAACATTTAAAGTTCTATGAATTTTAGATTGTATTTCTACTTATTTGGACTCTGATGAACTATGAATACTCAGATATAAAAAGAGTAAGGAGGAATGGTGAAGTTAAGTTAATTAAATAATTGACAACAAAATTTTTTCAAGTGCCTGAAGTGTTGAATAACATAAAAAGGACCTTCAGCATTATTAGAATCATCATCTGTTTGTTTGTCCAGTTGTCTGCTATTGTTTCAGCACATTTAGCTAGTCACCCTTGATGTGGGTGGAAGTGTATCGGTGGCAACATAACAAAAGATAAACCAACCAAAAACAGCAACAACATTCTATATAACAAGTAACAACAGGAGCAACAGTACATGATAGCATCATTTGAGATTGTGCACAGCTTTCACCTTTGCAAACCCACCTTCTCACTTTCATATTTCACATCATTCAAGTGTTCTTTATGTCCTTGACATCACCAGCATCAGTAGAAGCATCAACAGTGTCAGAATAGTTGCTGTTTTCAAATGCTTGCTGTCAGTTGTCGTTATGTTGCATCAAATCACGTCACGTCAATATATTTTTATGGTGGTCACCATCTCCTCTTTCACTCGGTTTGCAACTATGTCCTCTTATTATCTGCCTGTGTTACAATTGGTCATAGTTTAAGCCTACTTCAGGTTTAGTCCAGTTTGATCTGTTTCGGTTTGTGCCAATTAAGGAAATGAGATTTCATGATCGTTGAACACCTCTGAAGCGTATTCAGATTTGTGTTGTGGAAAATACACAATACCCGATTTCATATGTCATAACAAGGGATTGAATGGCTGAGTGGAATGAATGACACCATCATCATCATCATAATAATTGAATCGTAGTCATTGGCTATCAGAAATAATCTTCATAATAACATGACTTGACATACACAAAGATTAAGATTAAAAACTTGCAAATCTGCAATGGTTAAGATTAAGGAAGTATGTATGATTATTGAAAGTAGATACTTCAATGTGCTATGAAACGCTCAAATGTGTATTAACAACTGACTCTGTTCTGGTCTGGTCGTGTTAACAAACAAAATTGTTATATAATATTAAAATGAGAAGAGGAAGAAGGTGCTACCAAAACAAAACCATAACATTAATTAAAAGTGCCGAAAACTGAATCGAAAATGACTTGAGGAAGTGCCATAAACTCTGCTTAATTATCGCCCCTTTCCACAATCCACCATTCCATATTCTTCCTTAAGCTTTTAATTGATAAGCAAAAGCGAGTGTGTTCTACGCATCAATATCCTTAATTAAGAACTGAACAGAACTTGGCAAGCGTCTTCACTGTGATGGGTGCGATGGGCGGCTTTCGAAAGCGGCGCGTGTCGCATGCCATATATTATGACGATGATGATGATGGATTCATTTAAGTTTCCGCTTTAAGTTTCGATCGACTAAGGACAATTTCAATTTCCAACTTAAGCAAAAGTGTGATTAAGCAAAAACAAGCAACCAGCCAACAAAACCAAGTTATTGTCTATGTGGCGACAGCGGCGACAGAAAACTACAAAGTTCACACTTCAAACAATTTCCAATTCGCTCGGCTCCTGGTTGCGCCCACATTTTATAGTAAGGCAGACTCTATCGCCATCCGCCGTTTACTGACCGGAAATTGAATTAAATAGAAATTTTGGCAGCCACAGAATGAGAATGACGATGAGGATGAGTACTGGCCGTGCCCAAATTGCACTAATTTCCAAGCACAATTGTCGACGACCACTACATCACCAAAGTTGTTCACATGAGGACAATGATGATTAGAACCATGCTAATGCCGATACGGATGATGACAAAGGCAATGGCAATGGTCGAGGCCATGTCTCTGAGATGTCGTCGGCGTATTCTAAACGCTTTGTGTAATATTTTGTTGGCTTAACCAAGGACGAAAGCTTAACGAAATTACGTTCATTTCAAAATTGTTATTGAATCTTCAGCGAAGTAAATAATCCTTGTTGAATAAACGACGAATCCTTGTTAAGTATCGGTTGGTCTGCTGCCACCAACACAGCGTGGCTATAACAAATGGACAAAACAATAGTATTGTATGTGGTGCAGGGGTTGAGTGTCCTTAGGCTTGGGGAAGCAAACATATTGCCAGTCTAGTTTTTATATTCTTCCTATAAACCACACAAAAGGGGAATCATCAGAAGTATGCACGCACCTCCTTCTAACTTTCTACAATAAATGCTTCCAAATTGTATGTAATCATTTCAAGCTTAAGTCTAGTCTGGCAGTGTTGAGTACCAAATGGAAGTACTCTCTCTTCTCTATCCCTCAAAGAGCGTTAGGGGTTGTACTCGTATAAAAAGAAGTTCCCACAGTTTGGCTAACAAACAAAAGCAACTGCCAAAAGTACGAAAATGTGACATCGTAACTTCTTTTCCCTCTTCCAAATAGAATTTATGTTATAACAGAGATATTAAAGAGTGTGTAAATTGTATCCTGCACTTTGGTATGATACCTTCAGTTAACAATCTCAAATAATATTCACTATTTTTGATTCAGACTTCAAGATTAAAGAAATCCATGGAAACCTTTATCTAAGAAATTTAGTAAATTGTATTTATGTCAGGTAAAAAAATATTTGTGAGATTGATATTGATGATTATTAAGATGAATTTAGAATAATTTTAACTATGACTTGCATCATTACTGACCAATGTGTTGCTAAAATTGTTTGCCTTGGCTTTTAGTAGATGTCTTTGAGCTGTGCTAAATTTCGCGTTTGTTTTCTTTGAATGAATGACTGCTCAATAATTTTAATGTGACCCGCATCCACTCTTGCTGGCCGCGTGGAGCGTTAAGCCCAACGTTCAGTAAGTGAATGAGTTTTATTAAAAGTAGCTAAACATTTATTTTGACTTAGAGCCCTCGATTCCCATACCCGTTCCAACCATGGAAAGTGAATATAATAACTTGTGTGCGTTTAAGGATGCATACTACCAATCTAAACAAAAAAAAAAAAAAAAAATAAGAAAAATCACCAAGGAAGAAGTGGTGGAATGCTCGCGTGAAACTCGATTCAAAGGCCAGCGGTACTTGGTTTACATTGGCTTTCGCTAGGGCATTTTTAATACCAACATTATACGCACAATGGGGAGCTTGGCAAGTTGACATTTAGCAGATCGCAGCAGGGTGAAGGTTGAAAAGGCTATATGGAATGGTTGTATTGTGCTTGCAGATGTTTTAACTCTTGTGTGGTCATGGCGGTCGACAAACTCAACTAAACCAAACGAAACTGAAATGAAAGAACCTTCAACCAACAACATCAGAAGCCATAAAAATTACGTAGATAAAATTTGTTTTAATAAAATTCGCAAATAATTCAAGAGCGACGCTTTACCTTCTTCTATCGCTTGAGATTTAAGTAAAGTGATAAACTCACAAAATATTATTTTATTTATTATAGTTTAGCTAAGTACCTAATACAATTCTGATGACTTGCGTCAGTCTTAAGAAGGAAGAATAAGTCAACATTGGCATGAGCTAAGTATTCATTTAATTTTCATGGCCTCAAATAGTTTTTATTATAAATTCAATTTCATGTCTCATTAAATCCAAAATGATTATTTATAATTTTATTCTCTGTTTAATTTAGTATCAACTAAGAAAATTAATCTCGGGAAGTAGTTACAATATTGTATATAAACTGACATCGGTAAGTAAATGAATCCGTCAATTTGTGAAGCTTTAATACAAGTGTGTGTATTCCATAATCGTAAGTAAACTTAAAAGCATAGAAGTTAAACATCTCACATTGACATGATTTAAAAGTCTACACAAAACTCACAAAATATTCATCTGTTCAAAAAACCACTGCTCTTATTTTAGGATCGTTTTTAATAAAAATGTTTAGTTAGCAGTAATTACTAAATTATTGATCAATGCTTTGTTTAACTGTCATCAATCTCGAAAGTGAAGCGTTTAGTATCACACAAAAACATTTTACATTTCCTGTTGACATCAGCAATCCGAACTTGCCCTGATGAAATTTAAAGGCGAATCAATTCTTGCGGTAACTGTTGGGCCTTCTACCATTTATACTATCAGTGCTGACTACACTAAGTTAAGATACATTAGATGGGGCTAGTAAAATGAGTCATTTTGTTTGAACCTGGTGAGGTCATTAGGACAAAGTTATCAAATTATTGTATTGTCATCCGGTCCTTGATTCGTGTGCATAGTTTCTGTTTAATCTAACCTTTTGAAGTGAGTAAAAATTTCGTTAAAAAATTTTATTATAAACATACTGGTGAAGCTAATAAAAAGCATATTAATATGGAGATCGCGTCCAATTAATTTTTTTTAGCGTTGAAGGAATATATGATACTGATATTTTTAAACCTACAAAGATGAACATAGTATTTTATTTGGGGATTCAGGGCGCAAGGCATATGTTGGGACTGTAGGAAGCAGGACTGTAATCAAGTTTAATCAATACTAACCATTGAGCGGAACAGCAAGGTGCTTGCGTTTATCTGTCAGCTTTAAAATGCAATTTGCAGGTTCACACAAAAGCCCAATAATGCTAACAAATAGTTAAAACTAATAGTTACCAGTAATTTGAGCTAGTTATGGCTGCAAGGACCTTAAACTAGGGAAGGTGACATGTTCAGTTCCAAGCCAACTACTATCACTTGCAGTTAGATCACCGACAAGATCAAGTTGACAGAAACACACATTCATTCAGAACAGAGAGGATAGCATATTTATGGGATTTCATCTAATACAAATTAACTTTCTAAGATTTAACTTTCTAAGTATATTTTTACACTACTGTAAACAGGCCTTACCACTTTTAATTAAACTACGAGTATTTAGCCATCATTCAAGACATATTTTTTTGCACATTAACTATAATCTCTACAATCTTTAATTGTTGAATTTTGAACAATTAGCTTCTTCTTCTTCCATTTGATTCATTCGTTGTAGTTTTATAAAGAGATAGTTAAATGAATTGTTTGTTTCAAAGTTAAGATCTCTAAATTGGAACATGGTAGTACATACAATAATTTTGAAACCAGTGTGCAGAACGGAACATCATAACATAGCGTAGCGTGGCCATGTTTGAAGCGTTGAAATAGAGGAGCTTGCGACATCAGAAATCCTTGCGTAATGCAATTTTCATTTTTCTGGTCACGTTCGTAGAGTAAATCAATTAAGTTGCCATAAATTGCACCCCAAACGAAGTGTGCCAACTTGAAGGGAACATGTCCCCATACTAACCAAGTGACTTAGTAGGACTCCGAGTACATTGCTGATGACGACGACAAGGACAATAATAACAATAATGCCAAAGACAAACGTTGAATTGACGAGCTCTAAATGCGTTTCTTCCTTTTTTAGATATTTTTCATTTTGATATGATTTGCTTTTCTATGTATTTGCACAGCAATTTGTGCGGCTTTTGTCTTGTTTTATTTCCGTTTTAGGAAACTAAAAGGAAACAAATAAAGCAAAGAATAAAAAATAAATGTCATGAAATGAGGTTTATAATACAAGTACATATAATAATAAGAATTTTTTAAAAGACTTCGCATTTCAGTTTTGTAGATCTCTTACTTGATTATTTCAGAAATCGTCCTTGGACTGATAATTGAACTCTTCACTCTGATCAAGAAAATAAATACGTTTTGGTTAGTATCCATTTACGCATCGGTAGAATACTTAGTAGAAAACAACTTCATCATCAAGAGTATTTCAATACTGTTGCTCTACAAAAATAATTATAAAGGACAACCAAAATCAACACCAATATTTGACATTTTGTGATTGGTAATCATGCCTACTTACAGCAAAAGTCATTGACAGAGTTGATGACATCAACGGCTAAGTCATGTGATGAATCTAACCGCAAACAAATCTAATGACAACTCACTTTTGATGATAACAATGATTCATTGTGGTCTCTTGTTTCATCATCATCGGAATGAATGTTGAAAAGTGTTGCTACTGTTCATGATGATGATAAGTAGTGATAGTACTTGTGGCTGTCAATTACGGCTTAACAACTGCCACTACTTTTTGCCATCATCACTCCAATATGTGTTTCAGCGCAGAGTATTTCACTCAGTAACAACGCATCTCGGTCTGATGAGAGGCATTAACAGCAAAAACCTATTTGAACACTCAATGGACAACAGCCCATTAAAATGGTTAGACTCACAAACAGAGGCAACACATACTGACAACAAAGCGTGTCAATATAATGTCAAATTGGAAAAAGCTAAACAAAAACAATAGCTGGAAAACACTTTTAAAAGAAATCCATTCTAAATAGCAGCAGCAAAGAGGCGCACAATGTTGCAGTTTTACAATTATATCTCATGATATTTATTATTGTTCGCCTTGGTGGTTGCAATCGGATTACTACAAGCAGATATTGGCAGAGACATAGATGTAGAAGGGATCTATAATATAATAGAATAGCATGAGATTGATTCAATATAAATCTCTGGAATTGATTTCAAAATACGCTTATGTATTTTTATACTAAAAGTAAGTTGGCTTGTTTGATTGTTCATTTGTCAGCAGCAAGTGCCTCAATAGTCAGGCAGATTCTCACTAGTATGCAGCACGAATTTAAGTGCGGGGCTAAGCCAATTGGACTAACATTTACCATTGACCGTTGATTTGTTGCCATTGATAAAAAGATTGACAGCGTTGATTGTCGAAATAATTAATTGAATAAAAATGCTACAACAAATGCCTTTAATTGGTCTTTGGTTCCCTTTTTGGTTTTTGCCCCTATCCGGGAAGTCAGTCTGTTTAAATGTGTTTGTCTATCTGTTTCATTTGTGAGTGAGTAGGTGAGTATCAAGGCTTCCTTTCTATTAATGGGTAATACTTGATAGACATGCAATAGACAAAATTTGATAATAAAAAGAAAGGAAATATTAAGAAAAATATACCAACAGGTACAGGGATTGGGAGAGACAACAGACTTTCTTTTTTGGTGTTTATTTTGTTGCTTGTGTCGTCTGTAAGGAGAGTGTATTGGGGATTGGGAGTCATGGACATGAGGCAGGTAGGTATCATGACAACGGCAGCTACGAGTGTCGCCACGCGATTTTCATGAAAATTATTCAAGCTGAAGGATGTATGATAATTTCCGTCGGAAGTGTAATCAAAAATCGCTTAGACAAGTGTTTGAATGAGTGTTTGAACTTGTACTTGTCTGTCTGTCTATGTGTGTGTGAATATCTGTGTGCCATGCGTTTTAGCTTCAATGCATGAGTATCTGTAGATGTATGTGTTTGAATGTGTGTGTAGTGTGGTTTTCATTCTTTTTTATTTTATTCGTCTTTTTACTGTTTTTATTTTAATTTTGTACGTTTTTCTTTCGTTTTTCTTTTTTTCCTTTTTCCTCTGCTTGTTGACAAATGCCAACGGAAATGAGACGCATACGGTTAATGTTACTGAGCCACTGGCAAGGTGAATTGTGACATTGTGTGAGTAGTGGGTGAGTGGGTGATATTTTTCATATCAAAGCTTTGGTCTCTTGGCAGTTGGCAGTTGGTTTCAACATTTGCCATTGATTCGTTTTTCATTGAATTTTATGAGTTTTGCTTTCTGTTCGCTGCATTCGCTGAATGGAAAATTCATAATTTATTTAAAAGTAATTAGCAATTGAAATAAACTTAAGAGGCAAACTACAAAATCTTCAATGGGCAAATGACTGAATGAAGAATGTAAGAAGTAAAATTTAAACAAAATCTCTACCTATACATTTGAATAGAATATTGAAGATGCCTTTGAGCCACTTCACTTTTTGTTTTAGGAATTTTTGAAAAACGTTCTTTGCATAACCCCTTAATAATCATATGTTGTATACTTTAATAACACCTTGATCTATATATAATTATGTAATTCAGTGTGTTTGACTTGGAAAAGTAGGAGTCTGTGTTTCATATTTCAATTTCAAGATCCTATGTGCATTTCATAATTTACGATAGCAGAACTGACTAAAAGATTCAGATAGAAACTGACTGTTAACCTCACTGATTTGTTTTGTTGCTGATGTTAATGACTTCATTATAAGACTACATGTAACTTAAACACATTTCTATGGAGGGACGGATTAAACCATGCAAAGGCCGCTAGGCAATGCAAGTTTTGGATCTCCCTCTAGGTAGGATGATACATTCTACCGTAGTGTCATGTAGACGTATGTCTATCATCGTTTGAATTGCTGCCAACAATACTTTTTGTGGCTAAATTCATCATTGTTATACTCACTTACCCACTTACATAAGCGGAAGAACTATAACAACATCAACACAAGTAACTTGCTACAAATGAAGAACTCAACACTTTGATAATATTTGTCTTAATGTTCTAAAATGATTTATCGTGAGTAATAACTTCAGATGAATGCATTGTGCTAACTTCACACAACTGGATCAGATTGGCTGAATGATTGCAATTTCACAAAAGTACTTTGTCATCTATGTGATTCTTAGTGTCGGTTAGTTGTAATCATACTCTACGTATTGTATAAACGATTAAATTATCACACAAGTTTTATTGGATTACGATGTGCAAACTGAAACCAAAAAGCATAAAATTTATAATTAAACTTGTAAATAAATATCAGAAATATAATTTACAGACTGATACAACAAAATTGCATCTTCTAATCATTTCAATGCACCTAGGATATCTGGTAAGTGCTCCAATATCCACCATCAACTATATTTCGTTACAAACATAATGACAAAGTAATTACACTGTTTACATTATCTACGACAATATAAGAATATAAAAGAGAAGAGGACACCTTTATCTTCACCTAAGTGACTTCTCATCACAATTCATGCTGTAAAGACAAAAACAAATACTAACGATAGTCCAACTTCAACATTCCGCAGTTGGTTGACCAACGATCAAATGCTGAGAAATATCCACAAAGAATACAAGACAAATAAATGAAAATAAGGGAAAAAAAGACGAAGCTAAATACTCAGGCTGGCAGTTCGACAAGAATAAAGGACATAAAAGGAAAAAAGAAATGCACTTTTATGTAAAACGATGGAATTTTTATGATAAAGTAAACACTTTGTACTTAAGAAAGGGGAAAAACGAAAGCAAAGTAACTCTAAGCGACGTTGACGTGAAGCTAACTTAAGAAGGCTATTGAAGGACATGGATCCAATGGCCAGAGAGATGATGCCAGCATCAGCTTTGGCCGTATCAATGTCGTCGCCACGACAAACGATACTTCTTCCTATTCGACCGACCGACCAACCAACCTACGAACAATTTGCTTTGCTCAACTCATATTCGTTCGTTCTCAGTTACCGCAGCATCGACTCCCCTTAGTAAAGAACAAGATTATGTTATCTGAAAGGTGCTACTGACCTTTTTATGCAAATATTTTTACAAAGTAGCTGAGCGAGAAATACATATTTTTTCCTTATAATATTTTCGTGCAAAAGCATCTTGCCTGCTGCTTATCTTCTCAGTTATTGCATGTGAATCAAACTAAGACCAACCCCAAACCCAATCCCACACTCCTCCACATCCTTTCAAACATTTAACCCGCAACAAACCACAACAAAATAAATAGCATAAACAGCATATTACAGAGGAGTGGGAAATTTTCGTGGTTATGTTGACGCCTCAACCAGAGCCAAAGAAGTAGAGGAATCAAAAGTCAGCCACTAAAGTTAGAGAGTTAATAGTGGCGACAATGAGCCACTCGAAAGGATTGCAGGCGTTTGAAAAGTCAACAAAACAATTTTTGCTTATTTTCTCTTTATTTTATTCTTTTTTCGGTGAAAGTTTTATGTAAATCCCTGCCATTTACCCACGTGTGTTCTTTAAAACCATTTTTTTCTTTCTCTCTTTCATAAACCTGTCCACAAGTTTATAATAGCAAAGCGAGCATTTGAAGAGAAATTAATAAGAATGAAAGAAGGAATAAAAAAGAAAAACATTTTGAAATTAAAAATTGCAGATGGTTACATATGATGATGAACAGTATGATGGTGATGACGACGAGATGTTGATGAATGTGATGACTTTCAAACAAACAAAAAAACCTAAAAGGACCAACGCAGCCGAATAACAGACCAACACATCAGCAGATAAATAACAGCAACAACAATCACAGCCATAACAAATGTTGATAAAGACGTGCAATGAGCTGGAAGAGAGTTTTCAAAGCCTATATGCAAAGCTCTTTCTAACCTAAACCTCCCCCTAACCCCAACTGTAGCCGCAATACCAAACTCAAAGTACAGATAAGGCAGAGAGCTTCAAGCACAGTTGGTAACCTGAACACACTCACTTTATTGCAGGGACAAACAAACATATGCACTACACTTCACTGTACCGTCAACTTCGACGGGAACAATCGAGATTCTAGATCGGAATCGTAAAACCGGAAATAAAACAGGAAAATTAAAAACGTTCAAAAGGTGCAAAATAGATGGATGGATGGATGGATGGATGCCTGACTAAATAAGTGCAACTAGACATACATATACGTTTGTACATGTACGTATGTTTGTCTATATGTATATGTATTTCTATCTTTGTACATAGTGTGTTTCTTCTATGTATAAAAGTAGAAATAACGAAAGGTACCAAAAACGTCCAGGAGTATGATATCATGATGATGGTGATGGCGATGATGATGATTGTTGTTGTTGTAAGGTTAAAAGTGCATTTCATAGGCGTAAACAATCTATAGAACATCAAATCCGTGAGCAAAGCAAAAAATGAAAACTGATATTCAACGGGAAAAATGCAGTAAAAAAAATGCGATTTGTTATGAAATAAAACTTCGACCATCAGAATTGGTTTAAAAAAATTACTTTAAATAACTCAACTGTAATAGCAACAACAAAATACAAGTTCAAAAATAAAAGTGAACATATGAAACTGAGGATGGATGTGCATGTGCCAGTGCCGGGCAAAATATCAGAGCCCAACACCTGTGGCAGGTGTCTCGCAATGATTACAAAGAAAAATATCGCATATTGTGCAAGAGAACTTTTTATCTGCGTATAAAATTTCTCAACTTCAGTAACAGTAAACTTAGTTTTGCCCTAGATCCAGTAATACACATTTAGGGTTATAGGGAATTGTGATTCTATATGAATTTTGAAGATTTTACACATTTCATAGAGTTAAGTTGGTTGCTTGAGCAGATACGCTTCCATTGATGTGTTGTTCGTAATTTCTTGCATTTAGTAGGTGAGACATAATTTCATGTGCCATAAATTAAATCAGTAAGGAAGTTATTAGATCATAATAATAATGGTAATGCAACTTAAAGGATGTTTGGTACAATCATACACTATCGCGGTTTTATAAGGCTATAAATGCAATGTATGGGAATCCGACATGTTTCTTGGCATGAATATTCTCGGCTTTAATGTAAGCAAGGAACATATTAAAATATCTGAAGCCATCAATACTCCGATCATATTACCAAATATAACATTAATACATATGCAGTGGCAATCCTCAGCCAAAAGCAATAGCACACAATCACACTCCTCTAGGTCTTGCCTCTAGCAAAACAGGTAACGAGAAGTCTAGTTACTTAATTGCAGTTACAGCATTAACAACAATGAGAAGCCGGATGAGTGCGGTAGGATTGGATTGCCGGTGCGAGATCCTTCCAAGATGTCATCTAAAGACTGCAACAGTAAAAACTAGGGAGCTGATTAGTGAGTCATTGAGCAAGGCTGTTACCAACTTGGAAGGACATTGGAGCTGCAACACTTTAGCAAAATCTCGAATGATGACTGGAGTCCCAAAGTCGCACTGCTCTATCGGACCTAAGAATGCAGGTTCCCCAACAAAAATAATGTTGCAGCTGTGGATATCATGAAGATCCAGTATCTGATTCTTTTTGTTGACTTCACAGTATGGTTTGCAGCCTGTTCTTCATAGATCAATCTTTCAAAGTGCTATGGAGTGAAAATAGTTAGCGAATCCATCTTTTAGGTCAACACCTGTTGCTTAGTGGAAGGAAAATTAGTTAAAGAGCAAGAAAAAGACTTGTGAATGCATCTGCGAACGAACATACATAACCTTACATTACACAAAATTGTGAGGAATTAATTTTACAAATAATTACAATAAATTCAAAATTCTATAAATGTTGAAGTTTTTTATGAGCAAATTTTTTATTACACACATCTTAGTAGGCATTTTCGTAAAACGATGTTTTCCTGCGAAGCTGTCTCTCAAAAATGTTCATTCTGTTTAGAAATATGGACGAATAAACATCAAAAAAAATTCAAAATTTTCTGTAAATTTAATATTCAATTGGCACACGTAAATGGTAAGTGGGCCTGATAACAGAATTGTATGCAAAGTTGTGCAATTGAATTTCTGATTTACAGGCTACTAAAAAGAAAGCGACAAAAGAGAAAGGAAAGATTAAGCTACACAAAAAGAAAGGCACTATCAAAAAGAAAAGAGGACCACCAAGGAAAATTGTTAAGCAGCGGCCTAAATTAATACCACGTCGAGCGCCATGCGCAAAAAAATTGTGTACACGCGGACGTAAAACAAACAAGAAAAGGCCATCAATGCGCCGCCAAAAACTAATTGATTGCTATAAGTATAAACAGTTGAAAGCAAACGGATTTTTAAATTTCATAAAATATTTGAAAAAAAAGAAAGGCAGCGAACTTACACCAGAAAGACTCATATTAATGGCTGGTAGTGCATGGTCTCGACTCAGCAAAGAGAAAAAAAATGAATTTAAAAGGATAAAGAAAAGCAAAACTAAATCAGAAAGAAACTTCTTAACTTAATCTCAATGTCAATGCTTGCTTGATTGTATGGAATGCGATTTAGTTCGACTTGACCTTCCACAACTTTGAACAATTATAAATAACGCAGTGCAAATACGGTTATACCAATTTTCCCGGCTTTTTCAAATGCTTCTTAACACCTAATAATTGTGTACAGATACACATAAATAGTAACCTACAAACCAACCAAGAATGTTTTGTAAATTAAAGAAGAAAATTGTGTTAGGTGTACAGATGATCAATTGTAAATCGAAATGAAACATTTATTTGTATATTAAGAATGTTTTGTAAATTAAAGAAGATAATTGTATTAGGTGTAAATTGTAAATCGAAATGAAACATTTATTTGTATATTAATAATAAAGAAGTTACAAGAATCTAGAAAGCATATTAAATGTCAAACATAACTTTCTAAATTTATAGTGTGAAGCAATTCTTTAAAAATTAAGGCATTTGTTTGTTATCGGTGGGTCGGGAACATATGAGAAAAGAGACTCCACTGAAAGAGAGATATCAAACTAAAGAATTGTCCTACTTTTTAATGATTTTCATAAAGTTAAATATTGGGAAAATAAGTGGAATGGAAAGACAAAAGAAAAATTCGGTTTGATTGAACATTTAATACCTTATAAATGTTTGATTATTAAATTTACAAGTTGTAATTCACATTTTTTGATCTTTTGGCGTTTCGTTCTTACAAACATTTACACTTAACAAATGTTACTTCATTCATTCTGTGAAGGGTGTTTTGATGCAATAAATTAAGAAAAACAAAAAAAAACTAAACCAAACAAACAAAAAACTTCGTCGACAGCAGACAGCAATAAAAGGCAAAGCAATTCTTCCGAACCATTTGCACCGCAAATCCACAAATTAAGGATCTTTTGTTGTTGCTAAAATTCCACCGATGAAACAAAAAGCCAAAGTCAAAAGCAAAGTCGATGCAATATAAAACTTTAGAAAAAAAGAATAGAGTAGAGACCAACAGCAAAATAACAAAACAAAAATCCTACAGAGGCAAACAAACGAATGAACTAAACGAAGGATGAATCTCAAAACACTCACACACATCACACATATATATATAACGTCACCCGCAAAACGAATTATTCTACACAGATATAGCAAAAGTAAAAAAACAAAAAAATAAAAAAACCATTTCATTTCCGTCCCTCACCGATGAAGTGTTCTAAAGAAAACAACGGAAATTCAATAACAATTGGCAAGGAATTAGGCAAGCGCAAGCAACAAAACAAGACAAAAAAGCAAAAAGCGAATTCATCCAGGGAATCTCGTTGCGCCATCATCAGCAACATATCTGAGCAGTCCTGAATCCTCTTTAGCTTTCATCAGTCACTTGACGCCTTGCAAGTGCATTCGAACTGACAATTCCGTTGTCTCTAGTGTCTGCCTGCTGCCCAGAGATTCAGTTAAGAAATTCTTTCTGTACACTTCACTTTGTATTGTAGTTAAATGCTAATGATTGCATGGCAAAAATGAAACATTAAAAGGATATGGAGAACTTATACAAGAAAAAAAAAAAACACTTTTTCTTGACCAAAATTCCAAATTCAAATTCCAAACATATACCCAAATTGAACGAGTCTTATGTAAGTATAAAGATGCAACAAATTGAATAATCATAAACCAGTTCAAAGATGATAATTTCTATAATACAAATTTCGTATAAAGTACATGTGTTCCAGATTGAAACATATATAGATAGGCTAGTAATGTACAATAATAAACTTTTGTAAAGCGTATAAAATCATTAGCGCGACCAAAGCACAGCAGATGGTTGTCATGTCTTTATTCATTACAACACTTCTAGTCTAGAACACATCCCGATTCAATTCGATTCAATTCGATTGCTTTTTGTCTATCACATTTTTCTTTTTTTATAGATATGAACATGTTCTTGTTGTCTGTTCTCTCATCTATTGTTCTGATGGAAAGATTTTCATTGGCTTTTTTGGCTTTTCAATTTTGACTTTCACTTCTTAAATTTTCTTCATGTGTCTTTCTTCTTTGGGTTTAGGGTGAAAAAGATTAATAATCAAATCCGATCACGTTTCCACTCAATTACCTGTTGTTGGTTGTTGTTCGGTCAATTAATGGATACTACTCAGCTGTTCAGGCTGTTCAGGCCATTGTTTGCTGGTTTTTTGATTTTTTAAACAGAACCCCAAATTGGGTTAGTCAATGTTTGCTTAAATATGGAATATGGAGTTAAGTGGCTATGACTTGGCTTAGCACAATGCTCTACAAACTCAATTTAAAAATTTAAAAGTTGTCACTTAATTTATGTTCTTTGATAATTGATGTGATATGGTATGTTTCATTATCATAAGTAATATAATAATAATAATATTACTTAAAACTTAAAATAAGCTAAGTAAAATCATACTTATGTTACTATGAACTATTGTAGTAATACCTCTCTCTATCTTAAGAGAAATCATTGTTGTTCGAGATTAAATCTTGCTTGAAGCACATAGAACACATAAGATAAGCGAGAAAAATTAGATTGCTTCCGGGGCTGAGTGCATAGAGCAGGTGTCTCATAGTGCGCACAATGCTGGTTCGAATACACCCGAAGCAATATTTTTCGTTTATACTTATCACATATAGTTAACATTAGTATTGTAGCAATAAGGTGATGTAAAGCAACATTATTTCATTTAAACATTTTATATTTATCAATGCATAAGGTTATGTGAAACAACACCTCCTCAAAACAATATCTAAATCAATGATTTGGCTTGCGTTGCTCAAGCTAGTGGATATTCTCTTGACTATTGAAAAGTCAACACAACATTCATGCAAGTGCCACCATAAATCATTAATTTTTCAAAAAAAAAAGTATGTAATACTTGAGGTTTTAGTATAATATTTAATGAAATATTTATCAACACACTTTACCGCTTTAAGAACCAGTAATCCTTGGATTGTGAATATAGATAGGTCAGACAATAATAGTGTGTATATTTCAGATTGATAATACAAAAGTTTTGATTATAAGAATCTAAATTTGAATATGGGTTCGTATGGGAGGTACCATTTCTGGTTAGTGAATAAGGATCAGATACTTCAAATTCTGAAAATTTTCATCCAAATGTTATATGTATATTTAAATTTCATTGTATTCAGTTCCAGAAACCAAAAACGTTATCAAAACAAAAAGAATTTTATTTATGTATATGGAGAGAATAATTTATTATTTGAAGAACTAAATCAATATTATTGTATTTAAATAAAAGGAATTTTGTGTAAAATTGGGTTTGATATTTCACAAACTTATTATGTATAAAAAAAAAAAAGGCCACAATAGATTTCAGAGAATCTAAAGAACGAGTAAAAATGCCATTTTGGGTTGACAGATTATTGTATTGCACAATTTGTTGTTATTGCTGTTGATGTTTCTATTGCTATGGCATGTTATCATTGTCACACGTTCGTAACGACATGAACACTGTTCAACTAGACACATTCAAATATTCAACACACACACACACAGTTCATATTTGTCTGCTTAAAATCCAATTGTTGCTTAAATAAATGATTGGTTGATTGTCTACCTTCTACTACATTCATGTTACTTTACCTAACCAGATACAATTAACAACATACAAACATAGACACACACACAAGCACATGTGTGTACATTCGTGACAGTATGCATGTGCTAGTGATTGTACGTTTATTAATCGTTTTGTGACTAAGTGTCAATTGTTATGTGTCAAACTGTGGCATTTGAATTAGGGTAATAAGTGTTGAACCAATTCTTTGATTGCTTTATTTATTTGTTCCCAGGTTTGCTCTTGCATGTCCGAGTATCCGTTTGCAATACACGGATAATTTCACTTCCATTATATAAACAGATATACATACATATCAACTAAAAACATAAAGTCACTTGGCCTTTTCATTTAAAAATTGATTGATGACATCGACTAATTGTTGGTTGACTTATGTTATAAAACTCTTAATTATCACTTCACTCTATTCATGACCAAAACGAATAATCTATTAATCAGAGAAACACTGTATTTTAAATGTAAATACATCGCCCATCTGAACAAGATTCACGAATTAATGACCAAATGGATCACACTGGTTAATGCAGAAAAATCATATTTTGCTTACTATCTGCCGTATTGTAGGCGCACAAGTGCATCTCAATGGATTGCAAATTTCTAAACGACGTACATTGAGATACAATACATGGGTCTTTGGCAAAACAAAATTTCAAGCTTAGTCTAAAAACAAAATCTTCAAAGTCAGTCTGAACATGTGGCATTCAGCCTTGGGGTACACCAACGTCCTGCAGAGATACCAAAACCTCCCTCTGAGAAAAATCATCTGACCACCATGGTTTTTTAACAACAAAACTATTCACTGCGATGTACACACAAATGCAAACAATTCGGGATGTATTACCACAACATGCTAGATACTCCTATAACACACACAGATCTCTGCTATCGATAGCAGTTTGATACTGAAGCGAACATAATGTGATTGTCCATTTACTTATAAGCAAAATTTGATTACGGTTCAAGATCATATGTAGAATTATACAAAACAATTTATAAAAACATAAATTTATAAAAAGATTATATTTTACTCACCGTGTATTCTTGAAGAAATATTATCCTCAATATGCAATCCAACTTGTTCAGAAGATATGCACTTGTTGTTGCGAACGTAAATTGTGCCTGGAATAAAATAATTATATGATCAATATGCCATATTTCGGTAGGTTGTTTTCTTTAAAAAAATAAAAGCAGATAACAAACTTGATCCAACTTATGAATATATTCAGATACATATGAATATACACATGTAGTTGATTGCGAAGTAACATCATAAGTATTAAACTGCAACTTAAGGAGTCTATAGCAGCATCATAGTTGACGATGAGCACATTTTCATTCGTTTTGCCAGCAACAAATTAATCCTCAGTTGTCTTCTTTGAATATACACATATGTAAGTATGTAAAATGTTACATAAGATGAGTGCAGAATTGCGAGTCACATATTTTCGATCGACGCAGCTGGGTATGTTTTGAATTTGTGATATTATATGTTTTCTGAAGAAAATTATATTGTAAATACACTTTTAAGACACATCATGATAGATCACAAGCATATGAAGGTGTCTATACACAATTACCACCAAATTTGTAGAACTGATTGTGGCAGTGACAAAATTTGTACCCTTTCTGACAATCCAATGGTTGCTGATTATCTGAAAAGTAGATAATAATAATAGCCATAATTAACATCTCATCCCACATATGCTAATCCACAGATGCATCCAGTTTAATGCGTAAATCTGCGCAGTGCAATAATCAGTACCAGGAATAAACAAATTGCATTTTATTGGTGATTCTCATTATTTATGGGAAGTAAACATCAAAGTGAGTATACGAATATACTCGTTTGCACTTTTCTTTGAATTTAGATTGCAATTAAGTATGTATTATCAATTGAAATAAGTTACCGGAATTTGCAAAATGCGACTGTGAATTAGTTTTTAGTGTAGGAATTCACCATCATGCCTTTTTCACCACGCGATCTAATTAACACACGGTGACTGTAACGATCACAGGGTATGTCTAACCAAAAGAATTCAATTTGATCAAATTTTAATAAAAACTTTTTTATTTGAATGAATTTCTTACATAAAATAGACAAATGCAAGATATTTTTATTTTTCAAATGTAATATTTCTCATAATATTACTTACTTAATATTTAATGAAATCATGAGTTAACATAAGAATGTGCTTCTTCTTCTTTGCTGTCATCTTCTATTTGGTAGGAATTTATGTACAATTATAAAAAAGGTCGATGTGAATTGGAATAAAGTATGTATGTATTTGTTAACTGTTCACTGTGAATTTCCTATCAGATCATTTCGCGTGGTAGAGACAAGCAAAGTGAATTAAAGAAATGGATTAAGTGAAACCAATGTATATTTATACATAATTAATTTAAAAATGGATTTAAAGCTCAGTAGACTAATGTCAATAGAGCAATCTGCTCCTCCAATAAAACATTGAACCACTGAGTGAATGATTTTGAACATGTGGTGGATGAGGCATCTAATAGCGTCTGGTATTTCAGAAATCATCAATTTGACCTGCGAAACAATTATTGTCTTTTTTTGATATAAAAGAAGAAGAGCGCCAATATAAGGTAACAACATTTTAAATGCAATTTACTACCAGTCTACTAATTTTCGGAATCCAAAGGTAAAAATCTAATCCAATCAAAGGTAAATACAGATGACAGATTCATTTGATATTTGATTGATATTTTAGTACTCTTCATACAATTGTATGTAAATGTATGCATTCTATAATCATTTTAGCCTGGTGTTTGTAATACAAATATGGATTGATTACATTAGCATCATTGGAGGAATCCATCTCAATATGCCACTCAGATCTTGACTTACTTGGCTGATATGTTGCACATAGATCGAAATATTGACACATGGCTGATAATGTCTTGTTGCAGCATATAACAAAATTAATCTATTTGATCGATATATCATGTCTGGCATCAATGGTACTTAATATTGTAAGTACATATTACTGATTTTTTAAATTTGTAATTGATAATTTAATTTATTTTCTTATGTGAAAGGTATATGATGTTCGGTGGAACCGATTCTATTATGTTTTATTGTCTTTTTTTGTTAAGATTATGTAATTTTTGTAATAATTTTCGTTATTTTCCAATTTTTTCTTTGTTTGCCTGGTTTCCTTTATTTTTATTTATTTTTATTTTTTCTGTGAAATCCGTTTACAATGAACTTTTGTGACAAAGTTTTATCAATTATTCAGCAAATGCTTGAAAAATCCATTCAATGAAACAAGTCGTTTGAATTCTACTGCTGGTGATGATGATGATGATGATGATGATGTTGCTGATGATGATGCCGAAATTGACTAGACCAGACGAGTAGGCAAACTCCAACCGGAAAAAGATTCTGTGTAAATTGAAAGTAAAAATGAAAAAAAAAAAAAAAAATGGACAATAAAAAAAAAATAAGTTAAATATCCTTGTTGATACCACGAATGCCATCAATGCTGTTGATATTGCTGTTGATGCTATTGACGTGGATGTCAGTGCGATACTCACTTGCAGTTTGTCAACAGCGAACGCTGATGAAAATATGAATTTATGACATGAAACATTGCCCAACAATGACAGCAACAATAACAAAACAAACGAGTAATCCAGCAGGTCTAAAGTGTTAGTGTGTAGTTTGTGGTTGATGGCAGGTGGATGATTGTCAAATGACTGAATAAATGCCGCCGCATGCATAATAGGATCAGGATCAGAATCAGGATCAATACAGTTTAAGGATTTTTTTAAAAATCTGTACATAAGTCAACTATGAATGAGCGATTGGTAATGCACATGCTAATGCCAATGCCAATGCCAATGACGGAAGGAAGATTATCAATTTGTTGGCAAACTGTATGACAAATGCAAAAGAACAACAGAAAAGAAAAGGCAAACAAAACAAGAAAAACTACTAACCTTGGCCTAACCACTCCCACATATGTGTAATTTGTTATTATTATGTGTTTTTATTGTCGATTTGTATGTGTGTGTAATCATGTGTTATTGTATTGTTTAAATATTATATATAAATTGATGGTTTTAATTTAAAAAAATATGAAAAAACTTCCTCCATTGTTTGTTTGATCAACCAACTAAACCAAGGCATCATTTGAGTATCTTTTTCTCAGTTACAAAATCCAAATGAAAGTTAATAAGATTTGTGTTTTTGCTTTAAAAAAAACCACTTAATGACCTCAGTATTTGTAATGAGTTGCAGCAAATTGAGGAGCGACACGTGCGGTAACCATATCAATGTCATTTATGCAACTTGCCTAGTCATTGAATAAATGAGGGAAGAAAAGAAATGAAGAAACTTTCAGGGAAAACATCTGTTCAATGGATTTCACCATTCTCACTCATTTCCTCTTAATGTTTCTTACATTCTTTCTTCATTATTATGTTATTGTAGATTGTTGGAGGCCTTTGGCAATTGTCAAATGCAGATTGGAGTTTCCTCGTGCATTTGCTTTATTGACCACACTGTATATATTGGAATATCTAATGATTTCAATGTCTTAGACATATTACATATAAGAACTTTCAAAGAAGATTTACCAGTTTAAGCTAGTTAACCGAAACAGTTTATCTTGGTTAAGTTCTTTTGACCTTCTTTGCTTTTCAACTGTTTAATAAAGTTAGGTTTGGCTTGGTTATGTTTATCTCATCCTCCGCGTTCTACTGACGGAATAAAAACAGAAACCACAAGAAGTCAAAGCCATCAACTTGACTTACTGCAATATGTGCGCTTTTCGTTGAAAAGTTCTCAGTTTCAGTTATATGAACTCATGTTGCACACTTCTAATCAATTTCTATATAGTATTTATTAATTTAAATCATATCTGCCCATATCCAATTAAAATTGCAATTGATTTTTGTATATGTCAAACTCAGTGTAACGTTAAGTTTTTGTTTCTGATTTATTCAATAAAATATTAAATATTTTACATAGTGGAGATTCTGGTGTCTGTTTTGCTGGCTTCTTTTCAGTCGAACAACCATCCAACCATTTATCCTTCCTTCCTTCTATCCCATCCCATCTACTGACTACCAACTTCTTTTTGAACCGTTTTCCTTCGTTCGTTCTTTCTTTCTTTCTTTTATTCATTCTTTTCTATTTCGATTACTGTGACTTAATCGCATATAAGAGGCAAGTTTTTGTGTACTTAAGAAACCACTTAAGAAGTCGTTAAATAATCAATGAATAAAGATTTTTCAGCACTTTCAAGACACAAGACTTTCTCTCAATGTTTGGCATCACTTTCCACCAGCTCAGCGCCTTCAATTCCAACCAACCAAAGGCGCCTCCGCGCGTATTTCCATTTTCAAAGTTATGCCGGAGCTCTTAAACACAAAAGCCTCTTTGAGTTGCTTTGCTGTTACTTAAGTTGCATTTGAATTTTCTTCAGATAGACTTATTCAAACACATATATGTATGATAAGTACACATACCACAGTTATCTGTGTATCTATAGATGAGTATGAAGATTATTAGGGACCCATAACAAATGTTGGCTGCAACTGAAATTGAGTTTCACTGACCTCATGAAATGTTTACGTCATTTATATTAAACTTGTAGATTTTTTCACGGTTTACCTGCAACCGCAAAAGATAAAAGGTTAATCAAGGTTCTTTAATTACTCAAAACACATAACTATCTCTTGTCCTCCATAGACAGCAAATGCAATATGATAATATTTTGCAGATTTATTTGTTGTTAGTATTTGCATTGATTATTTTCTATCGTTCTATCTTGTTTTTCTTTACGAACTAATTTCTCTGTTAAATTTTCTTTTGTTGCAATAACTAAATAATCAGTTGTAGTATGGATGGTGTTATTACTTTGTCATGAAGTTTGTAACTCAAATACACGTAAACGTAGAACTAATCTGCAACGCTGGGTGAATTTATTAATCTATGTGCTCTTCAAATTAATTTGCCAGTTGAAGTTGTCATATATGTAGATATAGAAAACTATCTCCTATCTTGACATTACAGCTTATTGTTTTGAATGAAAGAAGCACTAAGAAAAAACAAACAAAACAAACAAAGTCAGTTAGCCGACATGAAGGCGACAAAACGGTAAACTGAATCCCGATTTGTTTGTTTTTTTTACGTGTTCATTACGAATTATAAGAGGTTTTAGAAATGAATTACGAATTATAAGAGGTTTTATGTTCATTGTATTCCAAATAAAAATACGAATTAACGAGGGGACCAAAACGTATGAAAGTTTTACGAATTATCGAAGTTTTTTCAAGGGACCAGCAGTTTGTTACGAATTATTGAGGTTTTCGATTTCTCGAGGTACGAATTATCGCGATTCGACTGTATGTAGATATAGAAAACTATCTCCTAAACATTTTTTGTCAATCATAGTTGTGCATTGTTTCAGTTAGTGATTTCAAACTTTACTTAATCTTAGAAAAATACGAATACAATGATTACTCATATATAATGAATGAATTTTATAAATGAATACCTTTTCATCTTGTAACCTTCTAATGTATATACTTGTTGTGAAAAATATGAAAGCGTTGGTGGAACCGAAGTTAATGTTTTTTCTATATATGTATTTACGTTGATTACCATTTCTCTCTTATTTTAAGTCAAGTCAAATGACTTTTACTCTTTGATGAACGTCGCCATCATGATTCCTTATGGTTCATATTTGCTACTTTTTTCACTTTAGCATTTTTTTTTATCTTATTTTCTTCTTGGACATATAAAAACCATCAACTAGAGCGCAATGTCATAGAAAAAACACACGTAACTTAGATGAACACTCACAGTAGTCTAAGATAGTCTAAAATAAAAGTGGCAAATGAACGTGAACAAGAACAAGTTAGGAAGGGATGAGATACAAAAACAGACATGAAGATGGACATGGACATGTCATGAATTTGAATTTCGATTTAAGTCGATTCCAGAAGTGAAGTCAAGTGAAGTAGTTTTGAATTGAGTTGAGTTCAGGCAAGTTGAGTGAAACGAATGCGCAACAATGGAAGAAGGAATGAGGAAAAATTAATTTCAGTCTTTCGAATGCTTAAATACTCTTCACACATGAATCAGTTTCAGAAATGAAAATTTGTTCTAAACAAAATGAGTATGAGTAGTAAAGTTTGAAATTTGCGATTAACAGAAAGGGGAAGGGGGTGTTTTTTTTTTTTTTTTGCATCGGTAGAAAAGCATCGAAAGCCTCACCGGTCTACTACCGATTGCGGGACTTTAACTCGCTAAAAACTACCGCACCATGTCCTATTTTCCGCCCGGAACGGTCATTAGATACTTCATCGGAAGGAAAGGAAGAGCATATTTGCTCAAAAGTCAATCTGTCCCAAGTAAGTGGGATGGAAGGGGGTGGTACATACTGCTATATGTACCATTTGTATTGTTTCGATCGATTCGAATATGAAGCATTTCTTTTGTTTTACTTTTTTCAATAAAATATTTTTCCTTGATATTTTTAGTTCAGTTAAAATTGCAAAACACGAAACTGAGATATAAAGAAATATAAAAATACAAAATGTAAAAGAATCTGAATATGAATATGAAAAACATTTTCCATTCTTTACGTGATCTGAGATAGAAGCCCACAGAATATTGGAAGGGAACGGAACTAATAGTAAAAACATTGATTGCAAATTGTCTCCAGTTATTTTTGTTTTGTTGATTTTGGTGATGGTGATGGTGATGGTGAAGATGATGTTGATTTTGTTTTTTGATTCTCATATTGCATTGTTCTTTCTATGATGATGGTGATGATGATGATGATGATGGTATGCATGATTGCCATCGTTAATAGATACAATTAGTTTGAAGTAAGTCTATATATTTTTATTTATTTTTGATAACCGAAAGTAAGAAATCACGTTCGTAAACCAAATGGTTTCACTTACATAAATTATATCCACTAACTTGGAGAAGGAAGAAGCAAAGCAAAAGTACTATGAATTTGAAATATAAACTCAGAAAAGGAACAAAATATTGTAATTGCATCCCACAACATTTATGATGATACATTGAAGATTTCGGTACTATGAGGAATAGTTTGCTATTGTATAACTAAGTCATTTATTTAGTGATTGCTTTGATTGGTAAAGAAACAACAGTAACCTCATTAAGTCATCAGTTATATTATTAATATATAATAATACTATTATATATAGGTAATCGTAAAGTTCATTTGTCACAATTGTCGTGATCCGTTTCCATTAGAAATATTAGCCAATATATTTGATGATAATTCAAAGTCAAAAGTCATTTAAATGTGAAATGAATATAAACGATAGTAAAAGAAATTAATTATTTTATTATTATTTTATTAAAATTTCTTTCTCTCTTCAGTGATGGACACAAGAAGAACTAACACTAAGTATAGTCATTTAAATGTTACCTGGTACCACAATATTGTATAACAAAAAGCAAGGAAGGCAATTGACGTCATTTTAATTGGGTAAGCGATAAATAAGATTTTGAGCAAAGTGAGAGAGCTTTGCAAAAATCCTAAAACTAAATTTTAGCTAAAAACAAGTTCTAAAATAACAAATTATAAATGCATAAAAGTCATCACAAGGGAATGAAAGAATAATTATTGCATATACTATAGTATAATTTCGTTTAAAATGAATGAAAGGAAGTTCTACTTAGATGAGATCAGCAGAGTTTATGTCGCATACTTAGTGCAGGCATAATGCGAGTCAAGGGAACAATTGTCGTGGGCGAAAATGTTGGCCAACTTTCATTGTAGTTTGGAACAAAGGCTAAGCCTTTTCCAACTACGACTTACTGCCACCAACCACCACTTAGCAACTATAAGTACAACAATAGCAGTGTACAGTGTACAATATTAAGAAAAACAATGCACAAGTTGAAATCAAAGGCATAGCTGAATCAGAGGGCAGGGAACTACTGGAATTACAGAAGTAGTACAGAGTAATTCCAAAGTAAGTACTAACGAAGTGTTAAGCGACCAACGTGGTGGAAAAACTCACGCAATTCTTAATAATCTTTGTGTAAGAGTCGCTGATCTGAAAATAACCCACTCACTCCGCCACTGTGCTCAGTTGAATATTCAACGATTTAACGGGGCATAGAAGATTTTCACTGAGATTGTTACGACAACGGGAACGGGTACGGAAATAGAAGCATAAGCAGAAGGTGGTAGCAGCAGCAGCTGGCAAGGACAATTACAATATAAGGACTCATGTGTAATGTGTGCTTTATGCATGAAAATAATGAAAGAGCGCAAAAATTATGAACTTTTGGCAAGGATGAAAATACTTTTAATTTATAAACATTTACACCCACATTCACTAACACGCATCTACCAACATCCACATAGGTAAACAAACATATAGAGATGGAAAAGGATCAACAAAACAGGAAAAAAGAAAAGGCATACAACAGGCGTTAAAGGATTAGAAGTACGAACTAAGCAATGGACGAGCAAAGAAGTATATGAGTGGTGAGTATGTATGAGATATGAAAGTGTAAGCGCCACAATAATGAATAATTTACGTTTTTCTTCATACACATTTTACTTGTGAGAATATCTCACTCACTTTAGTATGATGTTTGTAACAAATAAAATTATAAATAAGACATCCAGTTTATTGCTAAATGTATTTCCATGATTAACGCAGAATAAGTTAGACCAGACACAACTTTTACCTTGCCTCACTCACCTTCTTGAATAAACTCTTCAAAGTTATTCTTGTTCAAATCACCATTACTAGGAAAACCCTTGACCGAATGCCCGCAAACATTTATTGTTCAGATACAATACATAAATATAAACATGGACAAATTCATCTATTGAAAATAACAAATTTCACTTTTTAACGAATCTAATATATACATTTCACATATCATTGATGATGGCTTCATGTTTTTAAAATGAAATTATTAACAATAAATTTGATAAAAATAGCTTATAAATGCGAAGTGTATCTATGCTTTGGTTCTCAACTAATGTTTGCATTTTTCCTTCTAAAAATAAAAGAAAACTTAAATCGACCTCCTTCTGTTTTCCATACGAAATGCGATCCAACAACACTCCATGTTTATATGTATACCTACAATATATGAATCTTCATCTCACCCTACTTTCACTGTTTACAATGCCAACAAATGCTCATTTGAATCTATTCTATGACCAAGTATTGTACAATATATTCATACTATATGTATGCATTTATAGGTATATCTATTCTTGTTCCTACTTATTACAGGTGTTGGCTTTTAAATGCCTTTTGTTTAATTTATTATCATTTTCGTTGGCTTTCTTAATGTTTTCTTTACATTTCTTTCTTTGTTCGTTCCAAATGTTCATACATTTCTACACTCAACTTCAAGACAAAGGTGAGCGAACAATATTTAATGAGATATGTCTAAATACTAAGAGAATAAGCAGCATCAAAGACAAACGTCGGAAGTATTTTATTTAAAATATTGTAGATTCAACTTAATTGAAAATTAGCACAAAACATGGAAAACAGTCTCAAAGTTTAAATTTAGTACCCAACCTGCATCTGCTTCTTAACATGGAAGAATTTTATTGTTTTCGGGTTCTATTCTTCTTAATTATGATTGTTCAGAATATACATATTTGTTATTAGTCATGGCATGGAAAATGTTTTTCGGGTTTCTTCTCTCAACATCTTAACTACTTACTAAGTAGGTGGTTAATATGGAAACCAGAAAGTTACCTGTGCGGTATATATATAGATATGTATGTAATTCTCACTTTATTTCGTCAACAACCTGGAGGGCTAATTTAAGAATATATCAGTGGACATGGGAGATCACCTAAAATCATGGTCCATCTAAATTTCAAGAAAAACAAAATAATTTGGTTTAAAAAGAACTTCTTATCTTGAGTCAACCATTATTTATATCAACCTTTTTGGTTTCCTGGGGCATATTGGAAGAAATTATGGTGATTTGGGCAGCAAATGCAATAGTTTGCCGAGCAATCTCTGTTGTTAAATTAAGTTGTTAAGCAAAAAAAGACCTCGCTAACCTGATTACACATATAGGATATGACTCTGTTATATTACTTGCAAGGCAATGAAAACGAAAACTGCCAGCATGATATGTAGACCGATGTAATCATGTCTTTTCTTTGTAAATTAGTCCCTTAGTTTTTGAGATATTGAACTGCAATTCTGCAATTCAAAACCAGAGATACAATAAATTTCCTGAATATTTTTTATTTCAATAACAAGATGTGTTCTAGTTTAAAATGTGGTCTCATTCCTTTTGCAAATTAATTTAATTGTTTATTTAAACTGTACAAGTCTGTTGTAGTTAAACTTCAGCTTCAGGAAAGGAATAGCCAAGCCTATTGAGCCTTTCAGCTGCTTTTACTCTAAATCTATTTAAGTGGCAACACTATGTGATTCTTCCCAAGTACTTATTTCTATTAAAACACTTAAACACCTTCTAAAACTTGCTTGTTGTTATTAACAGCACCCATTCAAATACAATTTTCACTGACATCCCATAACGGTTTCATTTAAAAGACCAAGTCGAAGTGCACTACAGAACAAAGAACCACGTGCTTCAAATGTAACAAATAATAAACGAAACAAAAGCAAATGTAAACACAAACCACGTGTTGAATGCCATAAAGTTGATGCGGTTTGAAACGTAAATAAACCGGCGAACGAGGCACGAACTACGGATTATAAGTATAAAAGGGGACAGAAGATAGTTGCTACTGTTGAAGGCATGAGTGAGAGCAAGATGAAAATGTTTTGAGTGAAAATTATCGCGTCTGCAAAGTTTGGTTGAAAGCTTTCGTGACGACGCTGCAAAGCCCAAATGTGTCAGATAAACGGCATGGACATGAAGCAGCTGACGACGTGGCGCTAAACGTTGAATGTATTGCGAAAGTGTTGAAGATTCGCCACAGTCAATTTGTGTTTAGTAGTCGTGAAACAGTGCACGAGTTCGGTTCTATAAGCGGAAGATGGGTGCTTCGATTTAAGTGTCAAAATATACTCAAAAACAATTCAAAATTGAAGTGAAAGAAAAACAAAATTACTTTTTTTTTTTGTAAAGATTCGAAGAATTGAATAAATGAATGACCCGCGATCTTATTTTTTAAGACTCTTGAGGGTTTTGCTAGAAGAGAAAGAAAAGTAACAAATTAAGAACAATTTGATCTATAATTGAGAGATTCCTAAAAATAAATCAGAAGTTCGCAAGTTCTATATATATAATTTTTTTTTTTTTTTAATAGAATTAGGAAATTTCTTATTTTTGTGTTGGGAGAAATAAATTTCAATGACTTGTTAAGTGCCGCAAATAATAAAAATGCATATTTCCCTGCATTACATGACAGATGGAAGAATATGAGATCATCATCAATGAAGAAATAATAAAAGTTCATAGAAAAGTGTTAAAAATACAATTTTGGGAAAAAAGAAAACTAAGCTGAAAATTTGTCCATTCATTTCCATCTACAGATTTTTGGTGATAAAAAATTTATAGCACAGAAACAACCACTTTGGTGAGTGTCAATCACAGTGTTTATCAAAAAATTATTTTGAGATCTTTATATAAATTACAATATGTAAATAATTCAATTGAACATCGCTGAATTTTTGATCTACTTGTAAGAACTTCAGTACGGGAAAATCAAGGCAAAATTCACTTTGTGAATAAATATACATATTAAGACTAAGTGATCTATAACACTTGTTAAATGATCTGAAATTGTGGTTCATTGAACTGATATTTTATTGTCTTTCCATTCCATAAACGATTATGATTCTTTTCAAAGAATTAAATATTCTAGTTTACCACAATCGTAAATTTTTTGAAATGAGTCGGAAAAATCAAATTCAGAAAAATGTGAAGAACAATACAAAATTGTATTTTAGACCCAACTTATAATTACTCAATAAGATCAATGCAATAAGAATGACAGATTAGTTTTTTTTAGAAGCAGATTTATTCCTGTTATATTAAATCATAAAGAGAAAGGATAGTAAATTAAATTCAATATAAAATTATTTGGTGAAATAGATCTAATCTATTTAAAGAATATAAAGAAAGATATTTGATTGAATAAGATTAGATTGCAGTCTTTAGATATTCTTTTCATAGGTCCTGATATATTCTTCTACTTATAATATATTACCAGCATTAACAATTGCAACCAATTTAAAGTGGTTTTATCAAAATCTTCAATACAATACAATAAAATAAGTTATAGAAATTTTTAAAGGCCGAAATTGTTTTTTTTTTATTTGCCAAAACAATATTACAAGTAAAATTTTGAATCATTTGCCGAATCTATAAATTTTCTTCCAAACATAAATTTTGATGCGTCACAAATTTACCAGAAAGAGTCGCACAAATTATTTTGAAAAGATTTGAATCCAGAATTGTGGTATTGCCATTAAAGGTTTTTGACCAAATTATGTACGTGATAACGGCTATTGATTTTTTTGACTTCTAAAAAAGTCTTACCCACATAGCATTGTGAGCCCTGTAAAAAGAAATCAAATCGAATAGTAACAAAGAATGAAATAAAAGTATTTTGCTTCAAGAAAAAACTAATTCGAATTCGATTTCGACAAATCGACTTGACAAATCTATGAATGTTCAAGTTTTTTTTTGTTCAATTAAGATAAATCAAATCAAATGTGCATCTTATACTACCAAAACCTATTTCGATTTCGTTTCCATTGGTTAAGGATGTAGTAATTAATCTGATAATATTTATTTACATCTCTTTTGAACTCGTCCACTCCAGGTGTGGAGTTCCAGCATTAGAGCTCCTCGAAGCATAGTTTCAGTAACTCTGGCCTAGATTAATGTTATCATATAAAAATAATACACTTACCTTATATTAATCCCACTTAGGTATTTTTCTTATCTGACTGAGTTCTTGCGGTAAATAGTCCAATTTCGATGTCTTCAAGTGAAGATGTTGAGTAGGCTGCAATTTTAGCAGACTTGCGTCTTTTATTTTGATTTCAACATCCTGGTCATTGCTTAATAATGCTTGCAAATTTGCTCTTACTTCTTTTGCAAATGGAACCTTTGGTTTTTCGTTTCGGGTAACATTAAATGTCTCTTTCTGAGGCTTTGCATTGGTAGTGTATGATGGGTGTATATTGTTTTTACTACTGACCACAGTATATGTTGCCGATGGCTTTGGCAAACATATTGACGCTATGCGTTGTGTATTTTTTTGTGTCTCAATTATGCTTTTTGCCACTTTGAATGTCAAAATGGTAAATTGTTTTAATATTTTTCTATAGATATGCATTTCTGCATATATGAGAATACCAAATATAATACTTACTGGATGCCAGGCTTGGTTTAATCAATCTTTTAAACATTTTGCATACACTTTATTTAATACACGAGACAATTTTTTATACACAGAAAATTTTAATAAAAAAAAGGAACTAAACGGTATTCACCGAAAGAAAATTGAAATTAAAATGAAAAAATCTGTGGAGAGCAAACTGAAGTTAGTTTTCATATTTCGAAAAACCTACTTAGATTACAATTTATTTTGTTGTGTCAAAATAATGAAATTAAATATTGATGCCTTGAAACTGTTTCCTATGTAAACGTTTGCTGATAGACCACGATATTATGTAGTTAGAGGAAGATATACTCGTATTGGTGAAAATTAATCCAATAAATCGCGTCCGTTTTCCAAGAGGATCAGACCAGTCACATAGGATACCTTCCTTATTTCCACAGCTTCGATAGAAGTCTTAAGTGGGTGCATACACCCTGGCGCAGTGCCCCGTTAAAGGGCAATTCTATTTTGCTGAAAATGTAGGAGCTCGAATCTCTGTTTCGATTGGTAGCAAGCGTGTCCAAGTGTATGCGTGCTAAATTGTTAATTTTCGCTTTCAGAATTAAAAGGATATTTTGTGGTGCTTGCAAGACTGCATAGATTTCTATCTGATACCACCAAAACGACACCGGCACAAGCTCTATCGTCCGTCTTGAATCCATGAGTGTAAATTGAAAGCTCGTCTCGCCAATTGAAGGTACCCAGCTACCAATCTTCCCTCTCCATTAATTTTATAATGAAGTCCATTCTCTTCCATTTCAATTCTGCCACACACATCAAATTCCCCTCCCTCAGCATGTATTCCTACTTCATGTAAGTAGGATGGCGCTATGGTTAACAGGACAAAACGTAAGAAGTTGCAACTCGCTGAGTCTGACTGTGCTTTTTGCTGTTATATGCTTAAGATATGTGATAAAGGATATTATACATATTAAATTAATGAATAGTTGTATCTCATTGTTAAAATAGGGTATTTTTGTTTTTAAATGGTAAGTTGAATCAGAAATTTGAAAGCTGCATAAAGAGAACAATTGAAGGGGAAGTGAGAAGTTTTGACACCAATGAATTTTAGGAAAAATATTTATTTATTTAATATTAAAGAAATTTCGCTTTTTCATTGCAGTATTTATGAAGCATTCGCCTCCCTAGACTGATAAATAGACTAGTTTAATAATGATTTGTGGGGTCGCAGCATTTTCCTTGTTCTATTCTCCTTTTCCAATTTTATGGCATTGATAACAGGACAAACAGGATACATTCATTCATTCATAAGTTTTTTAAGTTGTAAGGTGAAAGTGAACATAATTTAAAATTTACCCAGATGGGGTATACGAACATAATTTTGCATTTGGGAAGATTTTAAGTTATCTGTTTTGGTGTTTTGAATATAAAAGAATTTGGTATGCAGACAGTAACAAATAAAAGGGACAGATGCAAATTAATACCAACTGCTACAAGAACAGAACTCCATTATGTGTCTACGAGTATGTGCATATGATGTTTGTACAATAGTATTAGTATTTTGTCCTTTCTACAACTACTTCGAATTCCAGGGTCTTATTTCTTAAGTTTTTTTGCAGGAAATATACGAGCAACATGAACAACATTAACATCAACGAGGACAAAAGAACAACCATATCACCTTGTCCCTGGTGGCCAAATGTGCACCATATTTTTAAGCAAAAGATACAACTTTAAGTGGCATGCATGCTTGTGTGCGTAAGTATGTATCCTGATGACATAATGACAGCAAGGCAATAAGATTCTTTTACATTGCCAATATCCATTACTACTACGAGAACTTTGCTTTAAATGTCGCGCATTTGGGCCGAAATTACGCCATTGTCAAGGACTTTTGAACAACTTCATAACTTACAGTTTCCGCATTTATTACTGTACAATCCAGTATATTGTAAACGAACGAACAAATGAACATATGTTTTACACTGAAATTTCTATCTGTCTACGATGTGCAGTACAAAAAGGACATGGCTCTTGTTTCTGTTGCTCGATGTCAGCCAAAAACTTGCCGCATGTGTTGCGCAAGTGGTCATAAAGCCATATAAATATGTACATCAGTAACATCAACATAAGCCAGCTACCAAAATTCTTAGTTGAGTTGAACTGAACGTACGAATGAACTCACGTACGTGCAAGTATCTATTTACCCCACATAAAATGATGCGGTGGTATGATTCTTACAATATAGGTATGTATGTGATGACAAGCGACAACCTTCTATCTAACTATAATATCTTTCCACATGTCTCTCTGTCTACGTATGTGACTGTTTCTCTGTGTGCCTGTCGGTTGGTCTATTTGCTTGTTGTTTTTCTCTATCACTCAGTCGGATTGTTGAGTTAAGTTGAGTGCGTATAATAACCGTTTGTCTGCACACACTAAATCAATTCTAAAACGCATTTGCATTTATTTCATTACACGTGTCTCTCCTACACGTTTTCCGGTCCATCAAGCCCACATACACGAGAAACTGCTGCTACCCAAGCACTCACTCACACGCACACTCATTTATACAAAGGTATAAACATATGTTCAGCAACAAAATTTTTGTCCACGTCTATCAGTTAGTCAGACAGTCGGTTCCTTTAGCACCCATTGAAGATCTCCTTCGCCACCATTTGACCATCCATGCATGCATCCCAGCCAAAAATATTTGCTCCTTGCATTCATTCTTTCTTCCTTTCTATCTGTTTGGGATTATGGCTGATATTCATAATGAAAATGTTTTCATGCAGTCACCGTAGACTTTGTGCGCTATTACTTTTAACAACATTGTCCTACATGATGTTGTAACCGGCATGGCACAAAATGAAGCATTTCGGTGTTGGACTAGAGCTACTTTAGACTCCGTCGACGTTACTCTAAATGAATTTTCCAAACTCTGTTGCTTTACTTTCCGATACACTCCTCTGAGCTCAACACACTCTAAATACTCTGACACTTGCATTGTCTTTATCTATTATATATCTACAATATTTCTGAATATATCTACATATCTATGGTATTTGTACATACTTGTATGTGTGTCTTGCTTTGGTTAGGTTACGTTCCAAAGTCATTTGCATTTACAGTTTAATTCATTTCATTTGCGTTCCATTTATGCGGTTTAAATGGCTAAAATCCTTAAATACAAAATAATTTCCCAGAATTTATGCGATCCAACTGTTGAAAGTCAAGTTTGGTTTAAACTCCAACCGCCAACATCAACAACAACAACAACAACAACATCAGCATCCACTCTCAACCCTTTTACTTATTTTACTTCTCACCCATCACTAGTCAAGTTTATAATCTACAGAGGAGAGACCTTTTAATCGGACTTGTTGTTTCAATACATTTATTTATTTATTTACATATCTTTTTTTGCATTATCCTCTTGTTGTACACTACACATGACACTAGTGTAAAATGACGTAAATTTTAAATTAAATCTGATGTTTGTAACACCTAAATTTGCAGGAATATGCTTGACGAAGCTTCTCTAAAATGTATTATTCATTTACTGTACACACGGCACAGGGATATTGCGGACAACTGTGTTGCTATCGAGCTTGCTAAGGCGGGAACTATGCTTGAGGGGGAAAAAAAAAAACTCATGTAGGGATTCCCCTCAGCATCAGCAAATTAATGCTCCAAGACAGCATTATTAAAATTGCAAATGAAAAGTGGACCAATGTCCAAAGTTTTATTGTTGGAGAACCAGGAAACTTCTGTCTCTAGATAGAAACTCTATTAGGGATGTTATATCTATTATAAGCAGACACGCTAATAGACATGGAATCGTTTCGAATGATTTCTGCAGAAGTTGTTGCGGTGAGGAAGAGGAAAAGACGGTTGAACATTTACTGTGTCAATGTCCTGGTTTAGCTAGACGTAGGCAGAATCACTTAGGCAGCTGACCTGCAAGGTGCCAAAATAGACAATATCTTCGGCTTTATTAAAAGCACAAAATGGTTTTACAGGGAAGGATAATAGGGAAATGACTTGTTCTACTTCCAACTGGTATCAAAATGGGCCTCAACTGGCCTAAGTGCGCTCTATTCTTTTCTGGCAGAAGGGACCAGATAGCCTAACCTAATCCAGCGCCTATATTTTCTTAAGACACCGAATCGACAAAATGCAGTCAGCTCTTTGATGATTATTTTGTCCACAATCTAATTTTTTTAGGAATTCTAAAATACAAAAAGGCTTACAATCAATTGAAGAAAGATTTTATTTAAAAAGATAATGGAGATACTTGTGAAAAGAGTCGAGGACCCCGGAAAGGTTTCATATTTTTAGGGAGTGGGCAAATCAATAATGAAAAGTGTATTGAAGTTTTGGTAAGACCCATGTTGTTGTTTCATTTGTATTATTTTTACTTGGTAAAAAGAATTGTTATTACTCTTGTTGATGTTAACTGGGGGAAAACAAAAGAAAAGAAACAAAAATATGGTGAGATTTTGTTACAGTTATTTTTGTATTGTAGCTATTGTTGTTACTTGTTGTCGCCTGTTTTTCAGTTGGTTTTTCGTTTTTATTTATTTTATTTTTTTTTATTTTTATTGTTTTAACTTTATTTTGGTTAAAATATATTTAAGCCTTTTTTAGTTTTAATTGATAGCGACAGTTTTAATATATTTTATTCCAAAACTATAGAAGAATAGCGTTTTCGGTTTCACGACTATTATATACTCTGTACGCAAAACTTAGTTCGAAGCTTAAAGTGGCAAACAGTTACTTAACTATAATTAAACAATATAAAGAAGCGATAATCTTAAAAGTCTCATTCCATTAAATTACATTCTATTATACTTATCTATATTCCTTTATTTCCAAATGGGGCAATAGATAAATCATTCTTTATTTTCAGCTTCCATAAGAGAATCATTTAACCGAAAGTAAATTCCATCTTTCGAAAAAATCATTGAAAATGATATTCCACTATTCGTTTGACCTCCTAAACTTGTAGATCTGACAGGAGAGATTGCTAATTTTCTTGGCTTTTTAAGTTGTCTTGCACGATCAATGTGTACTGAAACGAATCTTGAACTTGATGATCGATGTTCCACTTCTTTCATTTCACTATGTTAATAAAAGTTTGTTAAAATCAAATTTGCTACACAAGAAAATCAACCAAAATTAGATGTTACCACTGTCTTAAAGTGGAACGGAAGGGGTAGATGGCAGATGGCTACTTACAATATACATTTATAATTTAGATGTTGAATCGATAAACACATTGACCAGGGAAAAAAGAAGCAAAGCAGATAAGTCTTCTTTAAATATATTAAGATAATATTTTATTGTAAGTAGCCAAAGAAGCTGCTTTCTCTCCGCTCCATACAACTCCGAATTTTTCTTCACAAGACTCTGTAATGTACTTAAAATCCTATTTCAAAACCCAACACACTGGATTCCACCAAGCAACATCAAATTGGTACAAGCTAGTCAATCACAACAAACTTTCAGCTAAAACTTTCCTTCCAGCCCTTCCTGATGAATTCAGAAGACTGGACATGATAACATTTTTTAGGACTCGCCTAGGTCATACCAAACTATCCCATGGACACTTGTTCATCCCATCACCACCGAACCCCATTTGTTCCTGTATTGAAAGTTCAAATCTCAATCATATTCTAGTTGAATGCCCAAAAACCCAACCAATACGTAGTTTATATTTCTCAAATACAGATCCCCTTTCCATCCTTTCCAACCCTACGCCTCAAAATATTAAACTCATTTTACAATTCTTAAAAACATCTAATTTATACAATTTAATCTAAGTCATTTTTTATTTCTAATCTTTATATACCAAAACTATTTTATTATATCCTAATCATAAGTATAAATAGTTTAGTTGTATTAATTTTGTATATTATAAATATTTAATTAATATTATTGTATTATTCAAATAGCTTTCCGAGCTGAAGGCCTTTGTCTCTATTGCTCGTAGTATATCTAAGTTATAATTTATAATTATAATCTTAGTTTTATAATAAATAAATAAATAAATATTTTATTGTAAAATTTTTTAATACATTTTTTTTGTTTACTTTTATTCAATGAACTTAGAAATACAAGTCGAGAAAACATAATTTTAACCTTGTTGCAAACGCTTCAATAAAATTAAAATGCTTAAATAAAAATTGTTTCCTGGTACTATGTTAAAAAAAATAAAAAAAAAAAACCAAAAGTGTATGCAGTGTATGATTTAATCGAGTTCATATTTTCTGCATTTTGTGGTGGCAAAAATCCATTGTTAACGAAAATATCAACAATTTCACAAGAAACAAAATAATTCCAATTAAAATGCTCTTACACTTTAAATTTAAAAAAATAAAAAAAAAAAAAAAAATTATATAAAGTGGTGATGATGCTGTGTCATATTTGTAAATAAATTGAACTTTTAGTGCTCGTAGCCAGTTTACCGCTTAAGAAACAATTTTCAAAGATTTTAACTATTTAACTAGTATTGTACAATATATATAATTAGTATATATGATGATGGCAATATCATTCAGTATTCGGATTGTCTTAATTAAAAAAACTAATAATTTGATGGATAAGTTTTTAAGTATATTCAGTGTGGTGTATAAATGACGGTTATCTCTTTTCGTCTATGTCATTACGAACACTGATTAACAAAGATCCATGCCCAGAATCTGAGTCTTGTCATCAAGGACTGGCCTACTTTAAGACCTACATTTGTTAAGCAAAAACTCTACAACTCGGCAAAGAAAATAATGCCGAGTCATTAACCACCGCCATCTTTATCACCATATAATGAACAATGTAATCATAAAAGATCAAAAACCATTTACCCCCATTAGCTTATGCACCACGTTAATTTCAAATATCATAGCAATACAATAGAATTCAATAACATAAAAAGACTACCAAGACCATCTAATAATCATCGAATTCAAGCATCAGGAGGTAGTGATTTTGTATCTAATTTTACACAGAACCAGACAGATTTAAAAAGATCCGCATCCCCAAATCAACAATTCCTTCCGCATCAAAAAAATCCAATCACAGATCAAATTGAAGAAGCAAATTTTGACGATGAATAGACATTAGCGGATTACATGGAAAACGTTCATTTAGAAAATGATGAAAACCAAACAAATTACTACAATATGGCATCCATTTATATAGAATAGAATAAGTAACTCTTCTTTACGAAGAATAAAATTATGAAAATACAATATTAGAAAATACGAGATCAACCAAAAATTTCATATTACTACAAAAAATTGAAGAAAATTTCATTTTATGCTAATTCCGTTGGTGGCGCAATCAATTTAACACATCATACAGCAACCAAGATAACAATCGCATTATTCGAACTGAACATTTGAAGAGGATCACCAAAAAAAAAAAAAAAAAAAGGGAAAAAAAGGTTAAACCATTTTATCAAAACTCAATAGGCTTAATAATAATGTAAATGTAAGTCAAAACTTTTCATATACAAGTTGGTTTCTAAGATAATAGCACACAATGTGTCTATAGCATCATATCGAGCATTTAATGTCCTAAGCGAAGGTTACATCCCAAAACTATAATTTATGACTCTTTCAATTTATATGAAATCAATATGAATGAAAATTAACAGTTTAAACATGATTTTTTTTTAGTATCGTTTCTATATACAATATATATTATTTATGAAACAAAGTCCCCCGCCGCTTCTGTCTGTCTGAACGCAATAAACTCAAAAAGTGCCCAACGGATTTTCATACGGTTTTCACCAATAAACAGAGTGATTCATGAGGAAAGTTTAGGTATATGTATAATATCTTAAGGTAACTGTGACGATGATTGTTGAAGATTTCAGAAAAAGCACTTTAGCTGATCATGTAGTGCGATGTGGTTAACATAGTTCACTACTTTGATTTTGGTCGCATCATCCAGAATTGCATCAATAGCGCATTCAGCACTCAACCTTCCGTTGAATTTGAACCAGACTGAAAAACCTACATGCAATATCAACAAAAATTCTGGTATGCCCACAGTCTTTAAAATGTCCAACATTATATTTTGAGAATACACCATGGTCCATAAAAAATCGCTCGAAGCATTTGACGAGAGTTTGCAAGAGGGCGTAGCAACTTGCGTTGGGTATCGCTAGTATAATACAAACTAGGTTCTTAAATCGTAGTTTGGAAATAATAGAAAACTTTTCCATATTTCTTTTTCTATTATATCTTTTTTCATTTCATTTTTATTTAATCCTTCCTAAGAATTTTTTTTTTTTTTTCTAAAAAACAACAGACTATTTCATAAATAGAAAATGTATTGACACACTTAAGAATTGAGTGACGACTGAGAGACAAAAACATATTTAATGATATCTACACAATAATATTAACTTTGGAATTTGCTCAAAAGAGCTGAATATAAATATAGGTATATATATATATATCACTCTCTTAAATCCAAAACAAAATATATACCAGAATTTTAAGAATCCAAAAGAAAAAAACAACAAAACAAAAATACTCAAAAATACATTTTGGGTTTTGTGCAGATAAAAGAAACCAAATAAAATCATAAATTTTGGGTTATAACAAAATTTTAATACTTTTCACTTAAACTTTCAATGGAAATATTATTGTATAATGATTTGTTTTTTAAACTATATTCTTTATTTGCAACTATCCCAAAGCGGAGAATCAGTGAAATTTTAGAGTTGAGATTAACATATCCATTGCTATACAAGTTAAGAGCTATGATTTAATTATTGGAAGTTTAATGGATGAAGTCCTTCGTTTAGTCGTCCAGTGATCTGAAAGGAAATTTCAGGGAATGGTAACAAACAGGCTTAAGAAAGGTTTTATATAGGAGCAGCTTATTTCTTAAGCTTAGTTTATAACTGTTCCACATGAGCCAGCTTATTCTGGAAATCCTGGGTATGCTGTTTATGTTTAGATGAACTAGTGAAGAGGATGTGTGTATAAGAGTGACGGTAACATATGTGGATTTATCTGAATTGACGCCAATGTTCCACCTCTTAAGCCATGACTCCATTATGCTTAGCTGATTCTGCCGAGTGAGACGCCAGAACGGTTGTGTTATTGTCGGTTCTGTTTGTTGTCATCACTTAAGCGTCTGGAGGTTAGAAGTGTAAAGCGTATAGAGCATTTGCCCCTAACACATCGTCTTATGGCAATCCAAATTTTATGTGTTTTTTGTCAGACCATACCATCATAAGTGATATAAAAAGTTCTCTTGTCAGGGTAAGATTTGATGAGCAGATAGGAGGATTGATGAACAAAATTGGGAAGCACATTCACTCTAAAGCCTTACGATCCCGTTGATTTTAGGTCTGGACTTCTTAAAGCTTCAATGTTTGCAGTGTTCGATTTATTCAATATATTTTAGGATCTTCCATGTCTCTTCTACACATGTGAAGGGTATAAAAATAAAAACAACACTTAAATAAACAAATTGAGTGGGGGAAAAAAAAACACAATTTATAAATAAAAATTCTACTTACTAGAATAAAAAGTAAATTCACTCGTAGTTGTATATATTGTATTTACATTAATATTTATAAAAGCAAAAGTCTATTGCAGACATGAGTCTGTTCATAAACAGACAATACATAGTATTGTATATCCAAGTTGTTAGTAAATTATCATTTAGTTGAAGTGTCTCGGGTATTTCGAAGATGAAGAAGTATTACATTTGATAACCCCTCTGGGATTTCGAATTGTCTGTGTGAAATTCTAAAGTAATTGTATTTATGAGCAAAACATTTCAAAATGTTTTTCTTTAAGTTTTTTTGTTACTTTAAAATTTTCAATTTCGAAAAGATTTTTATCAATTTATAAAAGATTTCCCTCGATTTAAGCGGTAAATATATTCCAGCGTACAGTTATTCAATTTTCCACCATTACTTCTACAATATCTGCTTCTGTATTGTTAAAGGTTGTTTTGTTTAGAGGTTGGCACCTTTGAGTTGGCTACACTGCTTTATTTGGCAACCGTTTTAACAGCTAATAGTTGCTTTTTGTTAAGTTTGGTTTGGCATTTTATTATAAATAGACATACACCAGACCAAAGCTTGCAAATTGTTGAAATTTTTTATCAAAATAATTGTTCTGTTCGCCAAACTTATCGTGCACTTCGTCCATTTTATGGTAATCATAGTCGTCCATCAGAGCGGGTAATTCGAATAACTTTACAATGGTAATCAAGAATTCCCACGTCTGGTCATATATTTTTGCAGCAGATATTTATCGTTGATTGCTTAGACTCAGCACATGACACTCCATTATGTTTAAGACAATCTAAAATTGAAGATTTTTTTCAGGCCTCCATATTTGTTGTAAAAATATCTGAAAATTCGCTTAATGTATATCGCCTTAAAAGTCGAAATTATGCCAACAGTCTTAGTGGCTATGGCTTTTGCCTGTTTTTTATCTTGACTCGATTTAACTAAATTAAAAGTGTTAGAAACTTTCTAACCAATAGTCTTTAATTCAGATACTATTGCATTCACATATTATTGTAATTAGTATCTTCTAAGGAGGAGAAACAACTGAATGCATAAATTTGTTTGTGTGACTTGAGTAAAATAAAGATAGACACTTTATTGACATTGATTTAAGTTCTATGGAGAATATTGCCATGTAATCAGTCAGTCAGTCAGTCAGTCATTTCGTTAGTTTCTTTTGGATATCTTCTTGTTGCCTTCGTGTCATGGCGCCTTTGGCTAACACCTTCCTTCAAAGGCGAATTGTTCTCTTTTAGTGTTAGTAAACAAAATATAAAGAAAGTGTTGTCAATGCGTTTTATTCAGTCATTCGTGCATTAAGTTCAAATGCCTTTTTGTTGCTCCTTGATATTCAAAATGATGTGCGTTTCCTCTCCTCACGCCAATCTTTAGTGAAATCGTTGCAAAGTAAAGACATGCCGAAGTGCAACTCGCAGTCAGCCCACTTAATTTAATATGCAAAGACGCCAATCCATGGTAAAATACTTGTCGTACACGTACATATACTGTGATCTGAGAACTTTGTGCTTTGCTTGCATTTTCACAAAAACAAAAAGGCTACAATCTACAAGGCGATGACAAGGACAAAACCAAACAAATCCTAAAAGAAAACCTCAAATAAACAAACAAAGAAAAGAACGACATTTAAACAAGGTGAAGCGAAGCCAAGGTAAATAGGTGTGGGTGGGTATGGAGTAGAGAAGAGTCAGGAGTCAGGAGTCAGGAGTCATTCGGAATGGGTTTAGGAAAATCATTTGTGTCGTATAGTAGTTAAGAGTCAGAGAGATGTTGAAGTGACGCGCTTTTTATTAATCGTTTCCTTTATTGAATGCAAATGTAAGCAAGAAACAAGTTTCTAGTTCGAACTTTAGTTAAGTTGAATTGAGTTAAGCTGAGTCAGAGGAAATAGTTAAGGAAATTAAAAGTTCTGCATCTATCAACACCAAAATGATGATGATGATGAGTAAGACTGAAGACTGAACTTTGTTGACTATAGTAGTAAATAATTTGTTACAAAATAATCTTACCTTCCCTATGGTTGAAATATTGAATTATGTGTTGATTATGAGAATGTTGTAGTCTCTTAAATAATCCTTAATTTGTCACTTAGTCGACGGTGTTTATGTGCCTGATGAGTTGGAAAAAGCATATGGTTGAAAAACAAACAGTTTACAGCAGCTTCACCTTTTAATTAAAAGCTGATTTCGCTTAATTTGTACCGCAGCCACGTCAGCAGACTCCAACCTACTGTCAACTTAAATGATGGGACCAAAGCAAACCACATTTGAAGTTCATCTGGCCATTCTACCAAGTGGTATGGTGGCGAATCAGTTGATGTTCGCAGTTCAGTTGACAGGTTTATTCCTGAATTTCATAATATTCCACACACACACTGTGACACTGTCAACATCAACATTCTGATTCAATTTGTTGGATGTAATTTATCCGTTATGAACTTTTAATGAAGTTTAAATTGCATAAAAGTAAAAATATATATTGTAAAAAGAATAATGAGAAGAAGGTGAAAATGCATATGAAATGTGAGAAGATATAAGGGAAAAAATGCAGTGAATTTATGAACTGTATATTATTTTTAATAATTTATTTATTTATTTATTTATTTACTTGTTTTTAACCTTTTTTGATGAATTTTATTTTGTTATGACTTCTTTGACATGAAATGCGACATCATGACGATGACGAAAACAACAGTGAAATATACTTTATACTCATACAGAAATATGGTGCGTCTGTATGTATACATCTACAGTAGATGCATAATTGAACAATTGGACGTGTGAAGCTTGCTCATGTAAATGTATCTGCAGGCAAAGTCGTCATTGAAAAGCGAAAACCAGAACTGAACGGAATAGCACAGAAGTCTGTATCTGGCAGCAGCAGCAGTAGTAACTTGACAATATCTACTCAACTTTCGACGCATTTTTTCTTCTAGCATATTTGTATTGTGTATGGATTATATAGTACATATGTATGTACATCTACCATGCCATGCATTTTTATATGTGAAAGAATATAAATGTATCTGAGATGGTGATGCACAGATTTTTGTTTGTTTTTTTTTTTTTTTTATGACAAGGCCACTTAAAGTTGTCACGAATACACTTCACCATACATACGCTCACAAACACACAAAGAGAACTGTATATAGAGATACTCTGTTAGTCAGATAAGGTATAAATATAAACATACAAATATTAAATATTTTCTACTTCTTCTATCTTAACATATTATAATTTTCACAATATAAATAAAACACCATTTCCTGCCTTAAATCTCAAAATCTCTCAATCTGTTTACTGTATTACCAAAATAAAAATCATGAGAAAATTTTAATAAGGAGTCTACATAATTCCGAAATTTAAGTGCCGCATTAATCATCGATGCAATCTTTTTATATAAATATGAATTTTATATAAATGCAAATATACTACTATTATTTCAATAAACAAGATATCAACAACAAAATTGTAAGAGGCAGTCGTGGGGACTGCTGAACGAAGTGAAAACTTAAAATTATGAAATCATAGTGGCTTCATGAGATGCTTTTCAGGCTGCCATGGTATTCGATTTCCGTCAAAAATTGAGCTACTTTCAACTATTCTCACGGTTGGATGGCAGACATCTGTTGTTTGTAGTTTTAAGACCCTAGATGTAAAGACAAAATTAAAAGATAACCCTAACCCTCAAACCAATGACAAAAGGAATTCTGCTTCGTGCCATTGTGACTCGACTACTTTACAGAGTTGTGCTACTCAAGAAGAAGTAATGCACCTAGCGCGTATTATAGATCTTGTGCCATTGAAACACGTAAAAAGTATAGCGTCACATGGAGTTTGGCCATTACTCTTTGAATAAGTCTTTAAAATGGGTTGGCAATGTAAAGAAATTACAAATTACTGACGATTTATTGAAAATATTGATATTTGTTTGAATAAATTAAAGGATTCTATATAAGACAATAATACGGAATACAAGGCCGGAGAAGTGGGCACTGTTGTTCATTTGGTACATCACTGGCATTTTTTATATGTCTGTCCGTTTGTGCACAAAAAAAGGGCAGCGGGAAGCCAAAAATTAAATACCAGAAATGTAATTCAACTTATTAATAGCGATGATGCGATCCCGTAACTGCAGGTATGGCCCAATTGAGCTGAAGAACATCTCTTTAAGATTTCTTTTGATTTTATTTATTTACGCTCATACTGTTTAGACAAGTTCAAGAATTTTGGTTTGCAGTGCGACGCTGGGGTAGATATAATAATAATAAATAAATCTTAAGAGTTAACTAAATACATAACAAAATTTCATTTTGTCTTTGTGTTTTTTTTCCCATTTCAGAAGAATTTTATGATTATTGACCAATAAATTCAACAAAAGAATTGTTATTCGCAGAAGATTATCCTTGCAATTACATCATTCAACAGAAGACTTTCTTATTTGCAATACATAACACAACAAAGGAAAAGAAAATGATTTGTTTTTTATAAAACAAGATGTTTGGAACAACAACAAGAAGAACATAATCATAAATAAGGTAAGCAAGATAAAAGGCAAAGAAAAAAAATCGTCCAACTGCGAGTCAGACTCGCACACGGATGGTTTCTTAAGAAGGTTCAATCTGGCTGATTGCAAGAAATTTACATCGCTTGTATCGAGAACTCATAGTGTCGAAATTTCAGTTTAATAGAGCAAAAAACAATTAGAAATGTGTCAAGTGCGAGTCAGACTTGTACACGGAGGGTTCCGTACCAGATTGGGGTTTGTATGTGAGGTACTCCCCCTAGTGGTCCGATTTGACTGTTTTCCAACAAATGTACCGCGTCTATATCGGAAATTTATAGTGTTTAAATTTCAGTTCAATAGTCCAAAAAACAAAAGAGTTTTTCGAATAATAACCTGAATTTTAATGGTGAGTTTGTATGGGAGGTGCCCCTCCTAGTTGGCTGATTTGGCTGATTCAAAAACCTATAATATCTAAATGTCAGTTCGATAGAACAAAAAACAAAAAAGTTTTTCAAGTAAGAACCTGAATTTTAATGGGGGTTTGTATGGGCTCTCTAGCTATTGCGGTTTATGAGATATGACCCGAGGACGAACGGACAACGTAGTCTCTGCAATGGGGTTCCTTTGGGTCCGGAATCCTAAAAAGGATTTCTAATAGGAACCTGAATTTTAATGGCATGTTTGAAATTTTCATTCCCAATATTTGCAAAAACTATCGTGACACTGAGACTGTGTGAATAGGTAAAATTTTTTCTCTTACTTATATTTATTGTAGCTATGTGTGGGGTCTTCGATGTGTTACACACATCACTAATAAATCTATTTACAAACATGTCTCACTGTCACTATTACTATTTCTACTAAGATTAATAATAAATTTAAGATTTAGTATTTACCTATTCATTAAATTTTTACTAAAAACATTATTTTCCAGACACTTTGCCCATTCAAACATGACCAAGTCATCAGAGCGAAACCAGTAGCTAATAAAGATTAAAGATCAATACAAAAATGTTAATGAGTATGTGATCATAATGCAATATTCCATATTCAAAAACAACAATGACAAGTAAATTTGTTGATGGTGCTGCAACAACAAGAACAACGAGAAGTTTAGCACTAAGGAAACCTTCAAATCAAATGGAAACCGAAACTGGTACAAAGAAACGATCTATAAAACATCAACAACAACAACAGCATTTAGGACAAATAGATCAGCAATGGGAGCAACGCGGATGTGCCACTCCTCAAACCGATCCAAAAACACATATATACACTGGAGCAACAAAAAAGAAAGTACGCATGACTTTAGGAAGCGGCGGTGGAACAACAACAACTGCGATTAATAATAACAGTAGTAGTAGCAATACAACAGGTCCATGTGAAAATCCTGGCACCGAAAGTGAACCAAATGGACGTAATATCAATGAAGGTGGCTTTGTCGATGGAATCGAACGATATCTGGGACTCATTGGATGGCGCAAGAAATGCCTTTATACTCTGTTAATGTTACTCATACTTTTGATTACAACAAATCTGGCACTCACGTTGTGGATACTTAAAGTGATGGAATTTTCGACGGTTAGTATTGATATTATTCAATTAAATTATGTATTATAGTTCAAGACATACGAGTATAGAATATGCAATGTGCTGATTCAAGACATACGAGTATAGAGTATGCAATGTGCTGATTCAACTGTTTTGTCCTTTCGATAAGTAACGTTTTCTTTTGCTACTGTTGCTTCTCTTTTTGGCAGGATGGCATGGGTCAGTTGAAAATCATACCTGGCGGCATCCAATTATCTGGTCAAGCAATTGTCATGGACATGCTACGTGCCTCAACTATACGTTCTAGACATGGACAGCCGATAGCGATAGGTGAGTAAATCAAGCCAAAAGCAAAAATATCTAATTATACTTTTATACAAAATTCACATGTATGTAAATCAATACATAAATGTATCTGTTATTGCTAGTGATTCTTATGTTCATTTAAATATCAATATGTACATCATCATGTTATCATCATTATTATTATTATCATCATCACCTTTGCAACTATTTACAATAATCATTACCCGCAATAGTTGTTGTTCCCGCAATGATTCATAATGTATTTATTTATGTTTGTTGTTGATTATGTGCATTAATATTCATTTTGCATAAATTTGACTACTTTCCATGTTTGTTTTCATTACATTTATGTACATTTGCATTTTCCTTATTATTTATCGAATTGTTATAACAAATTATTATCATTAACAAAAGTGTTGTCGGACAAAACGTTTTAAATTAGCTTTCATTTGTTAAGCAATGCAGCAGCTACATCTACACATCCCATATACCTAAATTTATAGCAAAGTCCTTGATCAAAGGACTTTTAACAAAAATTCAATTTAGCTTTTACCTTAAGATAATAAAGTACTGGGAATTGTCATTTAAATTGCCCGCGTTAAGTATTTTTTAGGTTTACAAGGCCAAAAACGCGATAAATACCATCGACCAGCCTCCCTATTCACCTGATTTAGCTCCGTGTGACTTTTTCCTGTTCCCCGTACTCAAATTGCAGGGAATCCGACATGACTCCATAGACTCCATCAAACAAAATACGCCGGGAACTACTGAGGTGGACTGATTAAACCAGCTGCTGTAAACAAACTGGTTGACAGATCGCACTCATTTTTAGTATAGTAATTAAAGACAGTCCTACAGTATATAGAAAAAAAAAAAACCTAAAAAATACCTAACAGTCAATTTAAATGACAAATTCCAGGTTTTTTTATTGTCTTGAAGTATTGCAATGGTATACTATAAAATATCAATATCTGCTACCAATGTCTTCGCCAAGAACTTCCTTCCTAACTTCTAATTAAATTATTTATTGTAATAAATAAATTCAATGGAAATACTCTTTTTCGAAAATTTGTTTTAATGAATGTCATTAATTTGTATATAAACTTATAAATTTTTGAAGATTTGTAGACAAATCTCCATTAATTAGTATATAAACCTTTAAATTTTTGAAGATTTGTAGACAAATCCCCATTTCTCTACTGCAAATATAAACTTGTTTGTATGGAACTTAATGAAATTATTAACTTATAAATTTTTGAAGATTTGTAGACAAATCTCCATTAATTAGTATATAAACCTTTAAATTTTTGAAGATTTGTAGACAAATCCCCATTTCTCTACTGCAAATATAAACTTGTTTGTATGGAACTTAATGAAATTATTGTCATCATTTAAGACGGCGATGTGTTGCTAATTTTTAATCTTCCATTCTTTGTTGTCCTGTGGACAAACGGGTCGAGTTTGGATCCAGCGTTCGATGCAGTGCACATGGAATGCGTGACCGCATTCCCCTCCAACGACTTGGCACCCAGTAGTCTTATTTTCGCCTTCGCACATAAGGCATACGTCTACCAAACCAGCACGACAGATAAGGCAAATATTGGGAATATTATCTATAGGATGAATCGCCGTAAATCAGAAATGCGATAATGTTAAATGTTTGAGCAAAATAAAGTGCGCAACGTGCGTTTATACTTACTCCAACCCATGGAAACCGGGTCGAAACTTGTTAAATCCAAACGCTTCCTGTAACCATTTGATGGTTTATCATCACCACTGCTAGCCATTTTAAAATTATTTTATTGATCAAATAAAATCAGATTTTTCTACACAACTTTTGATATTACAATAGTTGAAAAATATGATTTTTGAAACAGAAACGAAAGCTAGTTTGATACTTTAGCCGATTAAATTTATGTACAATAATATCAACCTTTTTAGCTGTCAAATAAATACAATATGTGATTTTCTTTTGTACGAGTATTTTCCAAGGCATATTTAGGTCACTACTAGAATGTGTTGTTTAATTTGAAAATATTTCATATAATTGCTGATGGGAAATTTTGTCCGTTAGGACATTTGAATCAATTCTTCCATCACTATTATTTTTCATTGATTACAAAGTGATTTTAAAATTAAGCTTAAAGTAATTTTTATTATGATTTAAACCATACTATTGCATAAGGTAAAGGAAAACATTTTGTTTACTTGCAATTATAAGGAAAAAATTTAGAACACACTGGAAGTTAGTGTAAAGCTTTTCTTAAAATTACCAGATTGTCGTATGAATGTTTAGTAAGAAATGAAGAATGCTCTAACGCACGTAAAATTTGTCTTAGTTTTGCCAGTGATAGACGTAGATATCAGAGATGCCAAGAATTGTTCAAACGAATGTTCATGAGGACTCGTATTTTGTGGCCAAGTAAGTTAAATTCTGCCATGAATTACGATCCTTCTATTGAATACAAGAATGATCCTGAAACTGAATGAAAATATTGATTGTATGCGACGAAATGAATTTAAAGGTTGCTAACAAGAAAAAACAAAATTAGAAGAAATATTTTCATCTACCTCAAAGACTGTACTTTCTACTTAAGGGAGATTACCCTAAATCAAAACCATTTCTGTGCAATATACTCGTAAACCATGTCGTTACAACCATGTTTTTCAAATGACCGTGTGAAGCAGGGCGGGCCGCTAGTAACAGACAAAATGAAAAAATTACCTGAATAAAAAGGAGAAAAAAAAATGGAAGTCGAATAGAAAATAAGACAGATGAGATTTGTAAATGACAAGAAAGTGAGATGGATAAAGTGATATCAAAAACCACTTCCCAATGCGATTAGAAGACACAAGAGAAAAAAGTAAGGTACCTTGACAATGTGAAAAGTAGCGACGACCACAACCAAGACAAACCGTGACCATAATATAATGCAAAAAAATCTCAGAAACAGAATCAGCAAAGCGGAATCTCAGATTCAGACACAAAAGTTGTATGACATAAAATAAATTCAGAATTTTCATTTCTGTTTATGCTATCATAAGAAAGAAATCTTAACACGTTTTAGTTCTGTCAACGATGTCACTTGATTCTTCTCACTCCTACCAACTCCTATGATCTTCCTTTTATCAACCATCGCATATTTATGTCTACAGTAATTTTTAACATTTCTTATTTGTTTTCTTCTTTTCCTCCTTTCCCAATTTTATGTGGTTTTCCGTGCTTCTGATGATGTTGCTTACTCGCGCATACATACTTATGTGTGTATTTTGGCCAAACCACGACCACTACCACGGACATAATTCAACATGCCGTATGCCGTTGTTTATCATCACACCACATCAACGTATAACGTCACCATCAACGTCACATTACGGTTACGGTTACCATCATCATTATCATCGTTACCATCATCACCATTACCAAAATCCAAACACAAAAACACAATCGGAATCACAATCGTCGTCTTCACCGAACAACGAACGCATCGCTATACGCCATCCGCCATCCGCCATCATCAACAGAATCATCACGTAATTTTTCAATCAATACACGTGACCCGAATGGTATGCTCGAGAATCATTTATTTCTGGGACACGATAAGCTCGAATGCCTGTCGGCGGGATTTCGCATCAACGATACAAACGGACGAAATTTATTTTCCGTAAATCGAAATGAAGTCACAATCGGTGCACACGCGCTAAGAATTGAGGGCGAGGGTGGTGCCATCTTTCGGGAGTCCATTCAGACGCCGCACGTACGCGCCGAACCTGGTCGCGAATTGAGGTAAGTCCAAAAGAAATCTTAAAAATACAAAAATACCAATATTATATTTATATAGTAAATGTCTGCCATCTGCAAACACAGAAACAGAAACAAAAACTTGTGTCAAATGTTTTACATTCAGAAATGAAGATGCGTGCAACTTAAGTGCATCATAGTCATCATTATTATGATTACATTGGTCGAAATACATAAGTGACAGTAACAGATAGGGGGACACACAATAAGAGTGTGGCAGATTTAGGAATCTTATAGAACCATAGACCCTAAGTATGAGACTTAAGTAAAAGTTTAATCAATGTACTAAACATGAGGAGCATAAGACATGAGGAAAGATGTTACTCTTAAATACAATTTCCAAGCTCTGAGAGATGTCATGTGATGTGACCATGGAAAGAGCTTTTCTCGAAATCTTGTTATTTTTGCCATGTTAATTATTTAAAACCATTCAGTTTTCATAGTGAATTTTCGACAAGGAAAATATGTTAACTTCCCAAGTTCGTTAAATACAAATGAAAATAAAAATAAAATTAACATACAAAAATAAAAAGAGGAAACCTTGTCAAACGACGAATGACGGTGAAACCAACTTGGCTGCTTTGACTCTGCCTTACCTGATGCAATGAAAATGTATTGTATATGGCGATATAAATTGCTCTGGATCTGTGTATAGTGTGCCTGAGTTGCGTTGAGCTGGAATGCAATGAAATGCAATGCATGAATAAGCGAGGATGTCAATGATGATGATGTTGGCGATGATGCGTGGCTTTGCTTCGTGGCGCGACACTTGTAGATGTTGCGACAAGGCAATGAATACATATGGCAAATATACAGAGACATGTCCATATGTATGTATGTAGTTATATCAGTATGGGGTAGATTGGTATTATGCTATGGAATGGTATGACTTCGGATCACATCGCAACACGACACAACACAGAACACAACACAGAACACAGTCACTGAATGATGTTGTTTGGCATAAAGTAATGCAAAACAAAGTAAGGGAACATGGCCTGGGCCCAGATTGATTCTGAATGCAACGCGAGGATGCTTTGGGCCTTTTTCAATACAAATACAACTGTGAAAATGATTTTGACTTGTTTGTTTTTACATAAAGGTTATTTGCATACCAACAATTACCTGCACATATGTAAACGTATGTAGGATAGACAATCATAATGGCGATTACGGACGGCATCACTTTGAAAGCATTGAAGGCATGTAATAACATTTTCATCTACGAATATGTTCTAGGCAAATGAATTTGTGAAATGTAACTTAAAAAATGAAAATATCACTTACCAACAGTTAAATTTCTGTTCTGTTAATTTATAAAATTAGAAAAATAATCAACTGATCTTAAGTAGTTTCAATAAGAGAGGATCTGAATATTACAATAAAATAATTAGTATATTTACTATGATGTGATTCAACAGAAGATTAATCGTTAAACCTCTGATTCGCAGATTGGAATCACCTACACGTCAATTGGATTTGACTGCTGCTAAAGATATCAATTTGCAATCAAGAGCTGGAGGCATTGAGTTATTTGCATTGGATGATGTAAAGCTGAGTGCACTTGAAGGAAGTGTAAGTATATATTGTATGCATATGGAAATAGAGTAAGCATTAAATAAACTTAAAAAAATACCTTACATAACTAAGTATAAATGAAAAGAATTATGATGAGTTGCATGAGAAATTGAATGAATATAAAAATGTACACACATTTAATATGATGTAGGTAATTGGATTCTTAAGTTTTTAATACAATAACTTCAAAAGTTAGCCCAACTTCACTACTACAGAATAGTTAATTTTAACATGCCAAAGAATTCCTTTCGCAAGAATAGTATATTTCTTTAATTGTCATATTATATTTATAATTTTTTTTTTTTGTTTAATTACAATTTAATATAATTGAATAACAATTTTGAATAAATTCTTGTCACACTTATAGCTGCGATTTGAATCATCAAAAATACTGATGCCCAATTTACGTACTGCTCAGCCTCCCATTCCGGGCGCTGCACTAAATCATGATCATATGCATCGGGTTTTCCAGTTATGCGCATGTGCGAATGGAAAACTTTTTCTGGCACCACCTCATTCTATTTGTGCTGGTGATGATTCCTCTGTATGCAGATGATTTCCAGAGTGATACTATTATCAACATGAAACATTAACAGAAAATCTTGATCGTCTTGCAAACTGAATAAACCGAACCGTATCCTAAAGACAAGTATAAATAATAATCTTTATAAAAATAAAAAAAAAAAAAACAGAAACACAAAAAGACCAACTTTGGTATCACCAAAGCTTACATACACTTCAATTCTCATGACCTTCTATATTTATGTATAAAATATATGAGATTTTTCAGAATAATTTTCATTAAAAATTGTATTCAAAAGGCAGGACTCATGGCAGTTTCATTATTCCAATTCGTCATTGCATTGAATTAAGACTAGTCTACTATTGTAATTAATGTTTCAATGACTTAATAGCTCTATATTTAAATGTTGCTATGTTAGAATATGTTTGCTATTTCTTTTAATGGTCAGCACACGCTACTTAGTTAGCATACTTAGGTACTTCTATACAGATGAACAATACTCCCATACACATTTCAGTTTACAATTGTGTAATCACTCCAAAGTGACAATACATTTAATACTAAGCACAATAGTATTGTGAAGTATATAGAAAATATTGAATTTTGTTTTCACTATCGTGCCATTTAAAGTATGCATAAAAAGCTTAAAAACCAATCAAGCCATGTTTGTCAAACATCTCTTTTTGATTGTTATTGCGAGCACAAAGAAGTTTCCTCCGTTTTTAATCATAAATCGGGAATTTCTTGTAAAATAATTGTGTGTTTTATTGAAAGTAATGTCAAGTAATTGCTTGCCACTACTTTTTTTTCCATCTCTCTGACAACATACGAACACCGAGTCGGAAGCACGCTTCGTCTTTTTAACATCCATGAATCGACCTTATTTTTGATATCTTCTTATAATGTGAGGTGCTGTTCGGACAGGCCATGTGCCATCGAACGGAAGTGATTATCGTTGGGTCAGGTTTTTCCAAGTAAATTTTGACAGGCGCCGCAATATATGGACGTACATTATTATGCAGGAGAATAATTGTGTCGTATCTGGAATAGTAGTTGGCGATTTTTTTCTTTGAGTTTACGGCTGTCATAAATTGTGTTTTGTAGAAATCCTGAATAATGGTTTCGTTCGGTTTGAGCTACTCATAATACAATACATGACAACCAGCTGGTCCCACCAAGTTCACAGCATAAGTTTTTTTTTCCATATTCGGCTTGGCTTGGCTTGGCTTGGTTTGGCTTGGCTTGGCTTGACATGCATAAAACCACTTCACAATAAGCAAAATATGCGTTAAATATTTCTCGTCTTTAGTTTTTATGGAAACCAATTTCCTTGCTTTTGAATCACTTCCAATGACTTTAAACGTTGTGATATAGCATTTGGCACGAATCTTCCCCCAATAATGATTCCAATTCCCCGTCTTTGCACACATTACACCTTCCGCTATGTTCTTTGTCTTTGACGTAAAACTTGAAGTTCTTAAGCTGTTGAAATGCATCTGTCCGTTTGTCCAAAATAAACGGGTAGCAAAAAGTAAGAATGAAACACCAGAAATGTGCTACCCATGACTTCATTAATAAGAACTAATAAATAATATTTATAATATCTATATATAAATAAAAATCATCAATGAAAAAAAGAAGGATACAACATAATCTTAATCTTATCTTTAAAGAAAAGCCATGGGGCGCCCTATGAATATAAAACTATAAATACAAAAATTGAGAGATGGGTGTACAATATTATATAGCCTAATAGGATTATATAATTTCTTAAAAAAAAAAACTATACTATACAATATTAAAACTAAAGATATACATAATTCATAAATAGAAAAGGAGAAAATAATCATGCATTAATTGAACCGAGGCCTATTAGTATTTAAGTGAAATACAAAAAGAAAAACACAAACTCCGACAAAGTCCAAGCGGCATGGAAAATCATAATGCGACTTAGTATATATATATATACATACAATATCAAAAAATATATGGATATATAATCCATAAAATGGTTTTTTTTTTTTTTTTTGTGTAAGTGAAAATAAATATAAAATATAAAAATATTATAATATAAAAATGAAAAATAATTGTTAATGGTATGATGACATTATTTTATATTACATATATTATAGGGCAATAACTGTTAGGTGTGTAGATTGATAAAAAAAAAAATATTATTATTATTATAGAGATGCATATGATGTATAGACAATAGTGAAAACATACGTACGAAATTATATAAAAATAATCAACAATTAAACAAAAAAAGAAAAATATACACTAAATATTGTAATAAGTTCGGATAACCGAGGCTTACATACTTTTCACACCACCAGCAGCTTACTATTTACATAACTTATGTCAATTATTTGGCTGATCGATATAATTTTTATATAATTAACACTTGTTATTTGAAATCATTTTACTTTAATATTAGGAATATACAAGTTTTCCAAACTAACACCAAAACCCCTTAAAGACTCAAATATTTACAATATACAATATATGAAAATTATTTACATCAGTTGATCTTTCAAATTTTTCAATATATTGAACAAGATATTAATTGATTTTTCTTTTTTAAATTATAGGTTATGGAAAAATATTGTAGAATAAGTACAATTTGAATATCTGAAAACCAAGGACATATTTGTTTGCTCCAATAATCAAGAAACTCTAGTTCCGGCAATTGATCTGTGACCTTGAAATAGATATCAACACTCAATCGAATGTAGCTTCTTTTCTTTGTCATTTATAAATACTGTTCCCACTAAGTTATTTTCTAATAATGAAATAGAAAAAGAGACAACTAGTTTTCATACAGAAAATTCTAAAGAATGAACAAGGCTTATCTCTTTTATGTGAGCAGTAGATTTTGTCAATTGAATGACAACATTCCTTTGATCATATTAAGAAATAAATATATGTTAAATATCTTAACTTTATACAATATTTCAGCTTCATAATCAGTGAAGAAGTGAACAACAAGGACTCACAAAGAGAGGATAAAATAAAGAAGAAAATTGTACAGTTGGTAATTTATTGGTGTTGCGAAAATGTATAGAACAAAATTTGTATATGAAGCTAAAAACAAACAAATAACAAACACAATTAACAGAGTTTTTCAATCTAGAGAATTCTTCGAAATAGAGAAGTTCGGACAGTCATAGTCAGAATAATTATTACACAAAGCAAATTTTTTTTACATTTTTTGAAAAAAATTCTTGTTTTATTGTGGCGAAAAAATATGTCTTTGTCGCATTGGTTAAAAATTTATTTATAAAATGATAAAAAACTTATGAATTATCCATTATATGTACTTGTATATCGAGCTGAAATTCTGATCAAATTTTAGAATGATACGTCGGTAAGGGGTTTATTAAGGATATATAACAATTCTCGGAAAACAGTGTACAAGTAATCGACTTTGTTCCAACGAACAAAGCAAAACGTCTCGCATATGCCATGGAGAGTATCAAGAAGCCTGGATAATTTTAGAACAATGTTTTGTGGACAGACAAGTCAGAATATCTATTCGAGAGGTCATTAGGAAGACACTTTATGCGTCTTCCACAGAACAAAATGAGTAAATCAAAGTAGCTGCAGAGTGAAAAGATTCGGAGGCGGATAAGTAATGTTTTGATGAAGCATGCCTATCTATGGTTTTGGAGAACTAGTATCGATAGACATAATCTGACTATCTCCAAATATTAAAGATTGTATACAACTAATGATTGAATTTGACAGCATGACAATGCTCCATGTAATAAAAGCAAGCTGGTTACCTACAAAATTTTTAAAAGATTAAGATCGAGCTGTATTTCTCTGGCAACCACACAGAGGAATGATCGTAATATTATAGAAATTTGTTTGGACTTTCATTAAACAATAGAGAACTGTTGATAAAGACCAAGCAAGAAGTTTTGGTGAAATTTTAATATTGAGTTTTACTCCAAATCAAATTATTTCCATAATCATATTTGTTTTTGTTTCTATGACAGGAACCGTGAACTTCTCCAATTCTTCGTTAATTTGCTTAAGCAATGGGATAATAAAAAAAACTTTTTCCCATCATATAAAAAATGTTGCTTTGTATAAATAATTTTGACCATGGATGTCAAAACAATTCGTTTAGCCCATTCGGTCTTACTAATAAAAATCAAATACATTAAAAAATCAGAACTAGTTCACATAACCGAGTGGGTACTGTATATCTTATGTAAGTAGGACGACGTACATTCATTCATGCCAAAAATGTTATCAGCTATTTGCACGTGTGTCAAAGGTAAAATAATAAATATTAGAAAACACGATTATCGAAAAAGTTTGTATAATCAACCATATTTATAAATAATGTTGTAATAACCTACTGAAAATCTTGGGAGCAGTTAGACATATTATTTTTTATCTCCTGTTGTTATGTTAAAGTTAATGTTAAGTTTCTTTCATTAAAATATGCTATTCGAATGTGTTTGACTAACTAGTTTAAGATATATTATTTAAACAAAATATACTATATACATATATATTCAAATACTTACTATTAATATAAATAAATATATTTACAGATCTCTCATAAATAAACTATATTCATATGTCATGCATTCATATTTTTGCGACTATGCAACTTCAGTTATTGTACATTATTATTAATATCATATTGATTAAAATTGCCAATGGATCCATGCTGAAAGAAGAAAGTATAAAGTTCGCCTCACAATAACTTTTACAGGAGAGAAAAAAAAAAAAATAACATAAGTTACGTATATTATTTTATTTTCTTGAATAACACATTATGGTTTCGGCGTCATTTGCGCACCGCACTTGGACAAATCAAGTTCTTAATTCAGTGATTTGATTATTTTAAATAAATTTAGTTAAATTCCAAATAGAAGGGGGCGTGATAAAGACTTAAGTGTCTTTGAGCAAGCCGAAAACAAGAAAAAGGCCACACAAAAATTTAACTTCTCTGTGATTGAAATATTGAAAGTTAAAAAGAAAATCGCTTTTAGTCCTAAAGTTCTTCATAATTTTGATACAAAATAAATAATTTTCTTCAAAACAAGAAGCAGGGCAAATGAAATATTTATTCTTCATGCATCTATAATATCTAGAGATAATATTTCTTAATTTATATATCTAAATGCGTATACTTTGAAGTATGAACTTAACATTAAACTCATTTCAAAAATATTCAGAACTTCTATGAACTCGTGGGAGGCGGCTCTGATGCAAACCATTTCAGTAATTTACAAAACACTTACAATCGAACAAAAAATAATTTTGCTGGTAGTAACCCAAAATCAGTGAAGGTGAAAAGTTGCATATAGTATTGGAGGCCAAAGACTATATTCTACAAATATTTGCACTCCCAGTCAACCAATCGGCTAGTAACTTGCGTTGGTAATTCGATCCATACTAAGATCTCGAGCTTATAATCATTGACGAAATATCCATGGTTGGTGCAAAAATGTTCCGAATTTTGGATGCCCGCCTTAAACAAATATATAGAATACTTTGGTGTAGTGTCTATAACTGTATATGGAAACCTCAAGCAGCTCTTACACAGATGGATATATGCTGCAAATTCAAATGAGCCATATAATGCAATAAGGGGAACTAAACTCCACAATGGGATTTTTTGAAATTTCTTGAACTCACAGAAGAAACCGACAATTTGCTGGAGCATTAAACAACATGTCGGAGGGTACAATGACGGAAAATGATATTGCTCTTATAAAATTTAGAGTGGTGCATGCAAATGTTGTTCCAAATGATGCAATTCATTTAATTTAATCGAAAGTGCGGTAACAATAAACTGACACAAATCTCAACTGAGGAATTCACTTAAATTGCGAAGAATTCATTTAAAACGTATTCTCTCAGTCAGAGAATTGAAAACATCGGAAATAGAAGGAATGTGCTTCGATTTGTTACTCAAGATTATTGCCATACCAGTGATGGATAATTGATATAGGTAGACCATCGGACTAACGATTCAGAGAGTATTGTTATAAGGCTGTGGATAAAATTTTCTTAACCATCTGTTAGAGCTATTGCGCGCTCCAGGAAGCCTCATTCTGTATATTTCTTTTTGAAATGAGTTACATGTTAAGTATAAACTCAAGGTTTTAACGTTTTAACATTTAGGTATATATGTAAATGTAGAAAAATAATCTGATAATATAGTCGGAGATTACCTTATTTCTAGTTTTCTAATAATAATATGAATTTGAATCTGGGTTTGTATGGGAGGTACCCACTAGTAGTCCGATTTGGCTGATTCCGACAAATCTGGTAAAAAAGAAAACATAGTGTAAAATATCAGCTCTCTAACTCAAAAACTGAGCGATTAGTTTGTATACATACAGACAGATAGTTGGACATGGGTATAATCAATCAACTCGTCTCGTCGAATTGATCCAGAATTATATATACTTTATGGAGTGTCCGACGTCACCTTCTGTGTGCTTCAAACTTCCTGTACTATTTACGCATTACTCTCTGGTGCAGACAAGCAGTCTATTTTGGTCTGTAGCATCGAGTTCTCATGAGATTCTGTCGATAAAATGAAATCTAAGACGAGTATCCATGCCAGCGAAACAAGTGTCTGGCGCGCTACTTCAAATGCTATACATTTTTAAATGTGTGAAGCTGAAAAAACCATCATGCAAGGAAACCCGACAACGTTATAGTCGACTTTTATGGCATGAAAAATTTATTGGGAGCAGTCGGTTTTTTGTCCATGATTTTTGGAACAAGATTCATCAATTGGATCGTTTTCACAATCGTATTAGTAATGCTATGGTTTGGGGAGCTATATATTATTATGATTAATTAATTAATTTTCTCTCTTAATAAATATAGAAAAAGGACCAAAAAATGAAACCCCTATGTATTTTTTTTTTCGAAGTACATTTCTATATGAGTATGATGAACTAAACTATAAGCAACATGCCCATTAATTTGAAATCTTGTTAAATTATTCTTGTTATAACTATGAAAATATAGAAAATGCACATGATGAATATGGTTTCTTTATAAGAGATAGATACAATCATTTGGGTGTACGTATGGTAATTGGTAATAAACAAAATCAAGAGCTTCATAAACTTACATCTATAGAACACAATATTAAATAAATATTAATAATAATAATATTAATGAAATAAATATACTATATATTCCTGCAAATATTAAACACGTATTACACCCTACATGGGTGGGTGGGATAAATCAATAAATAATTGATTACAATTGATTCTGGGAATTATTTTTTTTTTATTTAGTTTTTGTATAAACACAATTTCTTTTGTGAAATCAATATTTCCACCGAATATGCGATCTACAATATAAACTATGTATTTAAACATGTGTACTTATGTACCCTAATATGCAAATAAGTATATTAGAGATATTCTCATGAAAATATTTCTTATATGGATATCAAAGAACAAGATCCCAAAAGAATCAAATACAAACATATTGAAATAAAAAAGAGATAATATGAGATTATAAATTAAGTTTAATTTTTGTTTATTTGTATTTACAAAAATCGGTTTGGGAAATCATTGCGCTTAGTTGAAAGCATAACATTATATCATGTATTGTATTATTATTGTTTTTCTTCCACATTAAGGGAACTTCTGAGTACTGAAACTTTTCCTTAACTAATTCAATAAATTTCTTTTATATTCTAAGTTTGTAAAGATGAACATTAGACTACAATAATTGCCAAAGGGAACTTAAAAGTATTTTAAATCCTTTGCTTTTTGCCAATTTCCTTTTAAACATTTTAATGGAAATTTTGTCTATTACTTGTGTAATGTTATGTTTACATACATATCTATATATGTTCGATAAGTACATATATTATTATTTCGATGCAATGCAAATAATATATCTCCTATTTTTCTACAGACAGATAAAGGTATTTCGTGGGATGTCATAGAAAATTGAGAAAAATTGAATGTTATGTAGAACTAAAAATCATTAAACAAGTGAATTATGATGATATTGATTAACATATACAATATTGACTTCGTTTCCAGCGAAGATTAAATACCTTTTACACAAATGAAAACACATGAGTTATTCAAAGAATATAGTATTCCGATATGTTCTGAACTAAAATTCTCACAATGAACTTGTATTAAGTTCTGATTTTTAATTGAACATCAATATATATATATATATATATATATATATATATATATTTATATATTTTCCAGCAGTATAAACATAAGGCAATAAGAATCTTCTGCACTTTGTAAAATAGTAAAATCATTGTTTTGCAGAGGACCAGAGAGATGTAATGTCGAATATACTGAATATACCTAAAGATTTTTGAAATGTGAAGTATGTATACATCATGATTGTACATTTGCGATATGTGTTAAAGGTATAAAGGACAATAGCAATCATTATATTTACAATAATATTGTATAAAGGATCTTAAATAATATAACCCAAACACAATATTTACAATATAATGCAGACACAGATAAGTATATACAATAAAATCGAAGTGAATTGAAAATGGAAATTAAAGCATAACTAAATTATTATAACATTATATTATTATTATGATTATTATTATCGTATACTGATTAATGATGAATAAAGAATGAACTAACAATAGAAAAATCAAATGACAGATTTAAATGTTAAGATGATAAAGTATCAGATGTACTTAGTACTCGGAAAAAACATATTGTAGACTAGATTATTTAATATCAAATTCATTGTAAAACGAGTTTGTATTTTTATGTTGTTATTTTTTTTTTTTATTATTATTGTGTAATATTACAATTTATTTTATGTTATTGTTGAAATGAAATGAATGAATGAATGATGAAAAAGGAAATATCGAATTTTTTTACAACAAAATTATGAAATGCAATAAATTACGAGAAACAAGAAAAAGAGAAAAATTGTCTTTCAAAATGACAGAATTACAGAAATTGAATGTAATAAATAGTAAAATAAATAAAATATATTAAAAATGAAAAATAATATAAAATTAAATAAATAATAATTAATAATGAAATAAAATAATAAAATATATATAAAATAGTTATTTTTGTTATTGTATTTTCATTTACATACATAGAAAGTGAATTTGATGTTTAAATTTTTATTCGCTACTATAAACTGTTGAAACGATTTTGCGCAGTTTTATATCTTGTTATCCTAAGACTCGATTCGACAATCATTCTAAATATCAAATGTTAGTAGCAAGGACAATAATAATGTTCAAATACATAAGCATGATAGCACAACTTGAGTTCAAATCAAAACATTTGAGTTTGAGTTGAATTTATTGTATTGTAGTTGACTAAGCAAATAACTCAAATTGAGACCAAAAATACTTTTACTGTACGAAAGAGAGAATATTATTGTAGATATAAAAATGTATCTGTGTGAACATATCTGAAGTTGGTAAGTGTGCGAGTGCTTGTACAAGTGGTTAACGCCTTCCAATCCTACTTGAACCAAATTGAATACGAGTAGGTTTTTGAATTCCTTTGTGGGTGGTGCGTCTAAGTTATGTGTAAATAACAAGCACAGAATACAAAAAGAAACTCAGTTACTCAACACAAACAACAAAAGTAATGTGGGTGTATCTTTGAAGTACCGTCTGAATGACGACGATGACGACAAAAACAGCAGAAAAAGCACTAGCAGGAATAACAACAATAACGACAAAAAAGTCCCTGCAAAGTGGTTTGCATGAGTTATTTAGTTGACTCACAATTTACAATATACTAAGTATTTACTCTATGAGTTAAATTTGAGTAATTTTCTTAGGCATCTCATCTCTCATCTTCATCAGAGTCATAAAGTTTTTGAGTTGATGATTTTGAGTGAGATTTAAAATAGAAAAAGCTTAGCTCCATTTATACACTCCTTGAAAGCTTATTGTGATTAGTTATTTTGTAAATAAACACTTATAAAATACTTATTTGAATACTTATCAGATACAATAGAAGAATTTGTAGAATTTGTGAAATAAATTATGTCAGACTCTTACCCACATGGAACTACCATTACATCGTAAGGAGAGAAATTGTCCTTATCCAGGCGCCATTAACCGCTAGTACATTCGAGTATCACCAATGATGTCTCCAACTTCAGATGTGAAAAATGGCCACTCTTTTAATGATGATAACAAACGCCTTATGATCTCCTGTATGCTGCAGGGAGATCCAAGGCGATCATATATCCTACTTCGATGTACTTTAAACCGAGAACACTCATGAACGAGGTGTTCTAGCTCTTCTACCACATTTAGGCAGAGGCCGCAATATGGATCCTCGGCATACCCAAATCTGTGCAGGTTTTGCCTGGGTAAATTCGAAACCAACGTCTCTGCCGCTCCACTTCAACCAATCTTCTATGTTAGGGATAAGCAGATGAATCCTTCGTGGCTCCACACTATTCCGCCTGTGTTGCCATATGTTAAAATACTTGGACCTAATCTTCACACTGCTTGCTCTATTGGACGTTGTTCTGGTGAAGTATATGTATATATCCCTTATAGCCAAGGCTTCCAAGTCAATTGGAAGACTCCCTGCAATAACACCCAACGCATCGTCTGGAACTGTCCGATAGGCTCTACAGATCCTTAGGTTCGCCACCCAGTGGGCACTCTTCATTCGTCGCAAGTATGATTTAGTTGCGAGAGCCCCTGCCCAAATCGGAACCGCATAAAGCAGTATAAATTTACTCACCAAACCTAGTAGAACCCGCATCTGCTGTCTGGGTTCACCTAGGTTTGGGAGAATCCTCGCCAATTTTTGTGTTGTTCCAGCTGCTTTCTTGGCTGACTCTCTTAGGTGGTACTTGAACCACAGACGATGATCCAGAAGTACTCTCAAATATTTGATAAAGGGCCTTGATTCAATGATATGGTTCCCGGTTCTATTGAAGGATTTCAATATTTTCCCTGGAACTCATGAGTTGCAACTCGGTTTTATGCTCCGCCAGGCAAAGGTCTTCCTGCCTAAGCCAACTACGATTATTGTAATGTCATCAGCATACCCCCACTATTTCTACGCCCCTGGATTTATTAATCCGCAGAATTCCATTGTAAGTGTCATTACGACCCAGAACGGAACCTTGCGTGACACCTCCAGATACCTCATAGGACTTTGTGCCTTTTTCTGTGTCACTACCTAGTGTTTTGTCACTAAAGTAAGCCACTTTCATCCAAATCAGGTAGCCGGGTATCTCCAGTGAAGGTAGCGCATTGATAATATAGCTCCAATCTGCAGATTTAAAGGCTGTTTTCACATCAAGCGTGACAACCGTGCAGTACTTTTTGTTGCTGCCTAGCCACTTAATGCCTTTTAGAGCCTCCTTGGAAATGCCACAAACCTTCCGGATTGCCCCACTGTGCCTCTCTTCGGTCTGAAGCCAAATTGCAGATCGGCCAGTCCGTTTGGTGCCTCTGTGTACTTCTGGAGCCTATTGGATATGTTCCTTTCTTGACCTTCCCAGTAGTACTTAACAGGCAGAGGGGCATGTCGGAAGATGGTAGATCAGGGATAAGGTTCCCATTCGGAATGAGAAGCAAGTGTTGCTTTTTCCAGCATCTGGGAAAGAGACCTTCCTTTACGCATCTTGTGAAAACTTCACAGAACACGTGCGGCCTCGCGGCAACGTCTCTTTTTAAGACGACATTAGGGATGCCATCCAGACCTGGCGACTTATTTACCTTCACCCTTTTTACTGCAGCTTCTAGTTCAAATCTGCTGATAGGAGGTATATCATCCTCTACAACCTCAAAAAATATTTGGGGTTTCACATCATGATCAAACTAAAATTTGGCACTATAAGTTTCAAATTGCCTTTTCCACTAACCATGTAAATTTCATGACGGTTACTGGATCGTATACAAACCCATATGTTTGTTGTATGGGGACCCAATTAAATTTTCAATTATGCTTGTATTTTTACACATACTGTGAAAATTTCAACTTTCTACCTACTGCGGTTTAAGAAATAGAACCCTAGGACGGAAGGATGGACAGTGTAGCCTTAGTAATGGGGTTCCGTTTGGTACCCTTTGGGTCCGGAGCCCTAAAAATGAGCCGATGTTTATTTCAACTATGCTATATGATAATTTAAACCTTAACCATTTTTCATAATGTAAGATGAAGTTTCTATCTATCATATCAGCTACCCAGTTTAATGGGTTAAGAAAAATATTATGTACCAAATTTTTACATTTTAGAAGATATGTGTGTATATTAAAGCTAAAACTGATAATCTTTATATGTTTTTCTGTCGATCAGATAAGTAGTAATCTGAGTCTAGAAAGTAAAATTTTAGTAGTTTGGTAGGTAGAACCAATATTAAATTCTGTATTATAATTTGACCAAGCATAATAAGAGAGATTGTAACGAGGATAATTGAAATTAGCAAATGTAAAAAAAAGTAATTCATATCCGCCGAATCTGGTTCGCCGCAGCCGAATCCATAGGACACAATACCAACGACTTCTTCATCACAAGTCAATGGTCCACCGGAATCACCTTGACAACTGTCAACTTTATTGCCAAATGGATCTCCAGCACACAACATGCCACTGGCAAATAATTTGATTTGCTTGCAGAATGCGTGCTAATGGATTTTCATATCGGCAAACACAGCTCCATTAGATATAGGACCATACTAAAAGCAAATTATGTATTAATAATATTAACTTTTTTGGAAACATTTTCACCATGAGTTCCTGAGCTCAATAATTTTGCCCCAGCCAACAATTGGGCATAATTTGCCGGGATGTGGTGACCCTAGTGGCAATTTTATTATGGCTGTGTTGTTATCATCAATATCAATTTCGTTTTTTAGTTGGATTATTGCTATATCATTTTGGAAAGTGTATGATGAAAACTTCGGATGTGTCGTCACCTTGTTTACTTCAAACTTTTGAGTTGCAGAAATTTGCTGCAAGCGTTTTGGGGTCCCAGCGACAACCATTAAATGGCTTGTTCCCCTCTTTTTGCCAGATCTGAAGGAGAGGGTAAGAAGTGTAGAAAATTATGGCTTATCTGAAATTACTCATCGTTAGCACAATGCGCCGCCTTGAGTATTGTTTTTTATTTTTTTTTTGAAAAATGACACCAGTACAAAAATGGCCGTCCCCGAATTATTTAGTCGTCTTGTCATTACGAATTGAAATTGTATATTTAACGAGGCTTTTGTTACTTAGTCTATAACCACCGGTTACCATAAATTTAACTAGCCCATAATCGTCACTGTCCAATTTGGAGGTTGTTCCTTTCTTTAAGACGCGTTGGCCTACCAAACCAAGACTCTGAATACTCGTCTTGACTGTTGAGTTATTGAAAAATGGCTCAACATATATTGGAAATTCCATTAAAATAGAATAAACGAGAGTTTTTAAAAGTAACATTATTAAATCAAGAATCTTAATTTTATTGTGATCAATCCAGAACTTTGTTTTTCTTTATTATTTTTCAAAGTCATTACTCATACTTACTTATATTTTTGATCAATGTGAGAAAACGATTCGATTTAGCCTTGTCATTCAATTTAGATTTTTTAAATTCTTGAAAACTATGAGAGTTGAAATGCTGAAATACCTTGGTGTTTGTCAGACTGCCATCGTTTTCAATTTCCAAAATACTCGTATAGTAAAAAAGTGCCTATTTTAATGAATTAATAAATCATAAAATGTTTCATCACAAGATTTGTTCACACACAATTCAATTTTACTCTATTAACAATTACTGGAAGTTTATATTCTTGGAAATTAAAGAATAAATAAATACTTTTCGGGAAAAATATCAAGTCTTCTTACTTCCTGAACACACCTCGTAAATAACCCAAATTTACATGTTCCAAAGCTAACTTATTTTGTAATTTTTTCAGTTAATTTCAAAATTTCATGATTACGAAATTGGTGATGTTCATAAGTTCTTAGGAATAGGAAAAAATCGGCCAAGTGCAAGTCAGACTCGCACACGGAGGGTTCAGTTCCAAATGTGGTTGGTTTGTATGAAAGGTACCCCCTAGTAGTTCAATTTGGATGATTCCAACATCACTGGTAGGTACTACTCATTGCTATTCTAATCGGAGAGTTGCATAGGCTACTTTGGACCTCCAAGGACAAAGATAAATATACTTGGTATGCTGTTCTTAGTACTTACATGTTGGTTGGAATATATAGAGATATGGTCAATATCAATGATAGCTAAAATGATGATATTCAGAGAAGAATTTTAATTTCATATTTTTAACTTGAACTAAAATCAAAAATTCAAAAGCCCCATTCCTATTAGTTTAAGATTCTATTTATATTCTAATCATAGAAGTGGAAAGTAATAAAGTTTTCATCATTAATAACACATTGTTTACTTAATTAAACATAAAAACAAAAATAAATAAACAAAAACAAAAGAGCACACAAAATAATATGATATAAGATAAAATCTTGTCCCCATGTCATTTAATTTGCATGCCATCGTTAAAGGATACAAAAGATATTTAATTCGCCTTTGCGCCAAATATCAACACATTAAAATTGTGTAAGAGAATAGACTGAGAAGTCTTTAAATATGCCACTATGGATGGGTCCACATATGTACATGTGTATACAAGTTAATATGAATATACAAATTTATAAATACCTTCGCCATATTTAGTATTCCATTAATATTCAAAAAGGCGAAGGCTCTTTTGTACTTTGTTTTGCATCATTGGCGCAGTTGCTGGCACTTTCTCATCTCATCTCGTCTGCTTCGCCACTTGCCACATGGCCACATGCGACTTGGCATTACCCTTTACTCATTTGCTTGTTTTCAAACACAAAGCGAATAAACCCATACCACATATCCTTATGTATGTGTATTTGTACGTACGAGAGTCATTTTTAAAGATAGAATTAGATTGTTGTAGAAGCTCAAATTGATATTCTGAAATCGGTAGATCAGTTTGATGATACTTTGGTCGACGAATTCCATAACCATAATAGGTAAGCCAGTGGTTGACAAATTCGCTCATATTCTTTTTTCTGCATTCATAAGTTTTTCCACTTTATCTAAGGAAAAGACAATAGAACGATGGTACCAATGAATGATGAAATGGAAGATGAATGATGAAAGCTTCGAACAAAAACTGTTATTTGTTCAATACTTAAAGTGAAGCAAAATATTATGGTGCAGTTGGCGGTAGGTACCCTTTACTTAGTATGTCACACTGACAATACCTGGTTTCGTACTATTAATGACTTTCTTGGTTGATAAACTTCACAATACATTTTTTAATACAATCATGAATCACTCATTCTTATTTTAAAAATGACCTTCGTATGTAAATTTGATGTACCTACACTTGCTGTAAGTATAGTATTTACTGCAACAATTTGTTGTTGGCATACTTTCTTGCCTTATCGCTAGTAAAAATGTCGCCCGGTTGTTTGCTTCTTGTTCTAGTTCTATTGTTGTTGTTGCTGATGTTGATGGGGTTTGTTAGCTCTTCTGTTTAACTAGAAAGTAGTAATAATATAAAATGTGTAATTACACACAATTTAAACTCTCACAAGTTGGAGACCAGCTCTCTTCTTAGTTATGAGGTTTGCTTATGTTTTTGCTACTAAAACATCCAAAAAAATAATAAATACAGGCGACTTCAAATTTATTAAAGACAAAGTTAAGACACATATGAAAACTATATAAAAATTGGGTTGAGTCTATGCAATACTGGATATCATGAAGTTGTTATACTTGTACAATAAAAAATTATAATATATTTTCCATGTGTAGAATATTTTTGTCTAGTAATTGATGAACTTTGACTGAACCAAATTATCCGAACATGGCAATAGTCCCTTTGGCCAATTTTGGATGGATATATTCAATACTGAAGGACTAGAGGACTAGTTTTCTGAAGAAGTAGCCTAAGAAATGAACAAAGTCAGATTAATAAATTCTCTATTTCCATTATGTTACGTGAAAGAAGTGATGATACTAGTCACTGTTTTCTAGTTTTTTTATTTTTATTTGGAATTTTGTTATATTTAGTTTGCTAAATTAGTTTAAATATTTCACGTGTTGTGTAAATAAATCTTAAAATAAATAAATAACAGTGTGTAAATTTTTAAAGTAAGCACTAACTGGCAAATACACAAACTTCACACTTGTCTTACTGCAACCATCGCCAGACACTATATTCCATATCATAGTTGAGTATGATAGGAAATGGCAATTGAGAATGTAGTATGTATTTACTCAAGTTTATCCTTTGAGAAAAGTCAAGAATTTAAAATGTTGATGAAATAATAAGAAGGATGCTGTTGATATCAAGTATGAGATATGAGTACTTTCGTTATACCTAAGCAAGGGAAAATGTTTAAGGATATGTAAGTGTAAGTTTCTATACAGAATGAGGAATCAAATTAATTGTTTAATTTGTTGTTTACACAATGTTATCAGCCATCATCAACACTCACCTCACCATAAGTGAAAGTCGTTGCATGCAACTTATATATGACAAGTGACATTGCAAATGTCATGACAACTTCAACTGTACACAATCCTTCAGATCTTATATATGAGTACATACTATACATACGATATATACAATTACATCCGATTATAATTTCAAGTACACTCATGCTGTTTCAGTTGACTGACTTTAAAATGGGCAATTAGGCAAAAGTGTCACGCTGCAACACTACACAATTAAGCGTTTCTATATTCATTTCTTCACTCATTCATTCACTCTTTCATACTTGTATATTCTTCCATTCTTTATATACACATTCATTTAGTCATTTATTCAATCATTTACTTATTTATATCATCACTTGTTTCAGTTAAACTACTCTCAGTCAGCGTCACTGTTATTTATGTCGAGCTACTGAGTTCTTCTTAAGAGAATAGCAGACACGATGATGATGATGATGATGATGATGAAGGCAGATTTAACTTTAACGTTTTCTCCTTTTAGTCAAAAGTGCATATCACTTGGTCCTCCGTGTTGTTGCTGATGTTCTTGATAATGCCACCATCTTATTAGCGTTTTAGTATCAGTAACAACTTCAACATCAAATTGTTTTCGTTGAAATTTATGCATTTTTAAACAAAAGCGAAATTGTTGCTCATTTTTCTATTTATCCATTGTTCTATTTTATTTTTTTTTTCTTTCTTTTTTCTGTTCACAAAATTACCAAGAATTTCAAATTGAAATTTTTTACAAAAATTGTGGAACAAACAATCATCTTCAATTCGCAACTGTTTTATTTTGATTACTTCATAGGTAAAACTTTAGAATAAATACAAAAATATAACCTAAAGAAATTCCAAACAACAAATAAATCCTTGTATTTCTTTTGCGATGCACACATACTTCTAAAATATTAAACAACTCAGATCAAGGATGAGTAACTCTGATTACATTGTTCAATACTAATGAACACTTTTCTAATGAAATGAGTTTGATGGCTTCTTGACCGTAGTTATTTAACATTTCCATACTTTCACTGAAAGACATTAACTTAAAGCCATTCGGACTGCATGCAATTGTTTAAATGCTTGTGAAAATAGTTTAAATAACTTTTAAAATTCATGAGGTCTGTATTGTTATGTGAAGTAACCAACCAAAGTAATAAAAACTACAAACATATTTTACCGATATTCTAAAGTAGTCTCCTATATGTAGATAATAGAAGTGGAGAGAGGCAAGGTGATAGAAAGAGAGGGAGGGATAGAGAATTATGGAGTTCATGGTACGAACAAACTATGAAGTTAAAAGTGCTGAAGTGTGCATAAACCGCAGTTAGACGCTGAGATATGCCCGAACTCTGATGTTCATTACAACATAAATTTGTTTAGTTCCTGCTTCATCGTTCAAATGTTCATTCGGATGGACGAAAGGACAAAAGTGAGTGGTGAGACGAGTGAGTACATGATACGCTTTGCGATTTATAAGTATGCAATGCAAATGCACATACATATGTACACTCACGTACATATGCGGCACACAAATTGCTATATTAAACTGTTTCTGCATGTGTGCATATAGACAAGTAGATTTGTAAGGATAAGCAGACAAAAACACAAAAAGATAGACAGACAGATAGACAGTAACACAAAAAGGCTTAAAGGCTCATTCTTTGCCATAAGGTGTAACGATACCATTAAAACGCGATAAAAGAGTTGCATACTTCGTGGGATAGTTTTCACACCTTCTCTGTGGCTTATACAACTCCAACTCCTAGTGCAACTTTAAATGATGTATAAACACTTACTTCTTATTATGTTTGGGATTATTTCTATGAATGTTATACACAATGGTATATACTAAATCTTCTAACAATTTATTCGCAATAACTTAATTTGAAAACATATATAGTCAAGTGAACTAAGGCAAATCTTTAAAGGGTTTATAGAAACATTTATACTTGCTAAGTCAGCCTAGAAGTATCTAAATACTTAAAGTTTTGATTGTTCTGTCCACTGCTAGATCAGAATTTTTGAATCGTATTTGACACTACATTCTAGTGATTGTTGCTGATCATTCACATTCGTTGAAACTACTAATTTCGAAGTGAAAAAAGAACATATCGGTCCATATTATTGGTCGTCATAATCATGTGGGCTTTTGCTTTCCCTATATATTAGCTTTTGTAGCCTCAAACTTGCTTAATATATACAATACTACACTTGAATTGACAATGGAACGAGCTCTTAATCTATTTCATATAATTCTGATTCAGGAGAAGGATATCAATTTTTTTAAATTATTGACTTTGACAGAGTACATGCACCTTTTGCTTTTAACTTTATGTTATAAGCAATAATTTCTTTATTTGCTATAGTCGTTAGACAACAACCACCGTCACTCTAGTTTTGGGTAAGTTAATCACTCATCAGGGATGCGGAATGGGAGATCTAGCGGGTGTAGCCTTTTCAGACGTCGGGCTTGCCTGCTTTTCTCCAATACGAAGGTCAATCAACAAGTATTTAGATTCACCGCTCGGTGGTGCTGCTATTACAAAAGAGTGTGTACCAATGAATCCATGTTTTGTCGACGGTCACGAACGATGAAAGAACTCCGCCGAATTGCGCTTAAATAGCACCAAACACACCAGAGGCGAATCTCAGAATGATATTGCTCTTTTTCCATTTTTGTAAAACTGACCGGCACGCTCGCTTCCAAACGCTATCAAAACAAAACTAATGAAGGGAATTGACTGAAACTTTGACAGTAGGCTACTAAAGGAATGTACTGCACGATGCTTTTGTAATAGCAGCGCCATCGAGCGGTGAGGCTAAGTACTTGTTGATTGACCCTCGTAGGTTCATTGCCATGTGATTGGCATGGTCCTCTAATCTGAAGTGTCTGTTGCTCTGCTTGACGATTTCTTCTTTTATCACTAGGATCTGCAATAACAGCTCATTTCGCAAGTTGCGCTTTCAGTTTAATCTAAAAAGCCAACTCATTGTTCGAAGTTTCTTCTGCTGCTTTCTAATGTGAGGTTGCTATGTAAGTCGCCAGTCCATTGTCAGTCACATGTACTTGACAGTGGCGTTTCTTAGGAAAATGGAATATCAAGTGGTTCAGGGAGAAGGTAAGGTGTATGGATTTCTTTGCACATCTTCAGCCAAAGCTCCATAAGGTATAACCGGTCTTGCGATATGAAATATGATATTACATTTTAAGTGAATATTGATTCATGTGTCCAAGGACATTGTTCATTTTGATTAATTTTAATGTTATAAATTGTGTTAGTTTGTAAACTAAAACTTCATATTAGGAACCACAACAAGAAATCCAAAATCAATTCTTTGTTTCATTTCAAATGAATATTGTAAGTATATATAATACTTTGTTATTGAATATGCCTGAAAAAGGTTACAAGTCTAAATCATAGTTAGTAAGTTAATAATTTAACTCGTTATTACTGTTTTGACCGCCTTCCTGCTTATTTACGAACTTCATTTAAGTTCATACCTCATCAAGTCGACTTTTGGTTTACTATTCTGTTAAGAATTGTTCACTTGCTTGGATCCTGCTGAGACTGTATTCTGACCCCATACGGTTATCATAAGACCCACTTCTTTCGTCGCTCAGCAGCTTACTTTTACCATTACATTTTATTGTGCCCGACTTTACGCTGCTTGCTCTTTGCTCCTGTCCTCATTCGATGTCGATGTACAATATTTCTACCGACACATCCTCCTTCAAAACCACCTTCTGTTCGTGCGTGTTAATAGGCAATTAAATCCAAATTACATTTATGCGCTACACGGCATCATATCCATCCATTCATCTGTTATGTTTACAAATAAAAACAAAACCAAAGAAACTATTATATAATAAAAAAAAAAGTTAAAGACTTGAGCTCAGTAAAGATTTCACAGAGCCTAAATACAGTTAAAACTATAGATCATGTTTTGAATAATACGCTACGATATGTAAGTATATATTGTCTATTGACATACCTACGTGAACTGTAGTACATCTGATAGTCTAATCTGCCTAACCAGAATGCTTTCACTAAAACATTTATTTCTGTTCTTTGGGTTGTCCTTTTTTTATTATTATTTTGAAAAGTTGAACGGGTTCACTTGTCTCTTGGCCTCGCTTGGTTTGCTTTGGCTTCCCTATGTTCGCTTGTTCTTGAACCCCCTGTGGTGGGCAGGTGAAATCTTCTCAATGGTGGTATAATTGGTGGTAGGATTGGTGTTGTTTTCGGTTAGGTAAACGGGGTGCAAATTGTTACTAAAGTGTGGCATGCGATAGCGCGAACAAGTTTAAGTCGTCGAAGTGAAAAGTGAACTCGTGTGCAGGTGCTAATTAAAGATAATTTTTAATTGCTGCCCAATGAAGATTTATGGGTGATTTTGTCGAAATCTTCCTTATGCTTACGTGTCACTCTTTAAGTCATCATATTTCATACAATATTTGTTGAGTATAAAAATTTTAACTATTTTTATTCTAATACGTAAAAAAATTTTACAAGACATTAAATTAGTTTCATCAAAAAGTTTCATATATTTACACAATGGTTTTATTGAAAGTCCTTAGAAATTACAATATAGTATATTTTTATATGCCAAGGATCTAATTGACAAATACCTTGATTGCCTAATTAATATATCAAATTAATTCTGATTCAATGCGTGAAATCATTGCTTAATAAGTAACGTTTTCCATCAAGGACTTGCTATTGTTTATTTCTGGTTTTTCAAATGTCCTGAGTGTACTTACTAGAATAGCAGAGTTCATCCAGAAGCCTAACGGTCATTGTGATGCCTGAATTTAGAGAAAATGGTTAGGATAATTGTCGTTAAGGCGTCCCTAGTTGGTCTCAGAGGTCACCCTTAACCTGTGGAACCAGCCCTTTGAATCAACAAACAAAGCCAAGTTTCTCAATGGCAATATTGCCAAACTGCCTTCTAAGAACAGCAGGGCAGTCACTTAAAAGATATTGAAGATGACTCCACAGTTGCAACAGAAGTATTGATGTCGAATATGCATCCTTTGGGCCATTAACACAATTACGCAGTGGTCTTGTAGACCGCTACAGTAACTAACAGCACCAATCACTCTCATCCACCATCTTGTTACCAATAAAACCATGATCATGAAGAAGGTTTTTTCGGAATAAAGAAGATAGATAGGCTTCTGGAAGGCGTAAATAATTGTCAGTGCTCTATAATTTTGATTTCATGAGTATTTAAAGAGTTCTTACTAACATCTTTGTTATACATACTAACATATTGCCTATCATCTGCATAAGATACAATACTATTTTGGTATATATAGGTAGCATGTTCAATTAAATCTATTTAGTGTATGGGTAAGAGGAAAATAATAAAATTACGAAATGTAAATGAAGCAATTTTACTTACACACGGACACTTTCATCCAGACTTCATTGAAGTAATTGTTGATGATGCTACGATGGACCAACTTAATCCTATTGTAGAAAAAATAAACAAAAACTCTTGAAAAGCATTAAACACTGACTCAAAAAAAAAACAAAAAAAAAAAAAAATATTGTATAATAAAATTGGAATTTCTTAAATTCTTCGTCTTCGTTTAAGATTTAATACTCTTCACATGAATTGAAAGCAAAAATAGAAATCTATTTTATGTATTATAAAATTTGATTCGATTTATATTTTGTTTTACATACATAAAATATGTAAAAACCTTCGGGTTAATTAATATTTTAATAAAAGTAAAAAAAACAAAAAAAAAAAAAAAAATTACTTGGCTACTGACTACATTTCAAATGCTTTCAATTGACTAAGATAAGGTTATGCTTTCTCAGCATTTAAAGCAAAATTTAGATTTTAGACTCTGTCCTTGATGTGAGAAAATTTACTTATCTTATCATTTACATGAAGTCAGATGCATTACTTTATTAAGGTAAATCTTCAAAAAAATGATTATGTCGAAATTGTTCAAGTACAATACATTTAGGTACTTACAACTGCAGAATTATTGTTTCTGAAATATGCATATAAACCATTTCACTGGTCCTTAAGATTCCAAGCATTCAGCTTTCGAAAGAATTTCGATATGAACTTTACAAACTACTTGGGGTTTCACGGAAAACATACAGTTAGATCATAGATTACATAAGTTTTTATAATCATTACTATAAATCTATTCTTTGACCTGAAGATTAAAATTTCTTATGTTACAAACATCACAACCAAGTGATATTGATCAAATAACATAATAAATGGGTTACAATGAAAAACAAATAATAAAATGAAGAAAGAAAAACACACAACATGAACGTAATTCAAATCGAAAACTCATGCTAAAGTATCTGAATATGTAAGTATGTAGATACTTACTTGCGTTGCAAAAGTATTTCAGTTTTTTTGGTCCTTTTTTGTGTCCTTTTTTGTATTGTGTTGCGGTTGCTTTCGTTGTACTCATTGTTGTTAGTTGAGGTCGTCATCATTGTCGTTGTCGTTATTGTCAAAACAAACTTTTTCTACTCCTGCTGACGCCGCATCCAACCCCCTGATATTTGGCATCATCATTTTAAATTTCTCTCAGTCTGTTTATATGTCTGTTTGTTGGTGTGTGTGTGTGTGTGTGTGTGTTTGTGTGTGTGTATGCATGTGTGTATGCACCTTTTGTTTGCCATGATTTGCATTGATTTTTTCCACATTATTGTTTATTCATTTTAATCACCTACAATTTATAATACATTCAAGATGTTTGGGTCTAATACTCTGCTAAGAATAATTAAGAATCTTATATCTGAAGATATGTAAGTTCATTCATTTCTTTCGTATCATTAAACAAAATCCCACTGAGAATATTGTAGTTTTTAGCTTTTTGATCAAGAGACTCCTTGACATTTTGGTAGACATCATTTAAATGACTACTTCATATAAAGAAATTCTAAAAATTTCTTATAACTCATTGATCATATTCTTAATTTTGCAAAGTAGTATGAGGATGTCGGATTGACTTTACTTGAATTTTTCATCTATTATTCTATAGGTAGGTATATTTTTTATATGTATACTATAATTTTATGTTTGTTCACTCAATCATTTGTTCATTTTGTTTTGTTCTAGGATGTTGTGGGTTCTGGTTCTTAAGTGAAGGTTCATGTGTTGGCAACATGACCAAAAGTGCTTCGAGCACAAACTTCATTGATGCATTTGCCTTTGTTATTGCTGGTTTCTTCATTTAAAAGGAGCAACTTTTGCTGCTTGGTAATGATGATGATGATGATGATATACGATGTTATTCTGCAGTTCTCACAGTTCGCGTAGCTTTTTGTCCTTATTTTGTCATACTTTCAACCCCAAAAAAGGCCCCTGCGTTGGAATAATACCACAGCATATTATAATGTGTGTGTGTGTGAGTGTGGGTGTGTGTGTGGGGTTTTTGAAAAAGTTGTACATTAAAAGTTTAAACAATGCTGCATTCTCCAAGCATTCGTCGTCGTGGCAAAAGGCAACCAATGTGTTCAGAACAGTAATGCGACAGCTGCGACCTCTTGGCCGATTTGAACTGAAAACCCTTTTAAATCGCACCGTATTGCAAACAATAACCAACCAACCAACCATCACTACTAACATCAGTGCGATATCACCACTGATCCGCCTACATGTCAACCACAGTCATAGTTCTTAATAGTCACTATGCACCTTCGCCCCCATAATGCTATTGTCATATTGCCATATTGTTTTGCCATATACGCCGCTTAGCCTTTGTTAAAGCTTCTATTTCTATTTCATTTAATTATTGTATATATTGCGTAAATTCATTTTTTATGAACATTCCATAAGAATATGCGTTATGATTTTGTCCCAATGGTTGCCATCTATAGTTCACCATGAAAACAAAAACTTGCCAAAACAGAGTTCCAGGATTAGTGGAAGTGCAAATTAATTTATTGTACAATATTAAAATCATGATTGTTGCAGTCAATTACTAATTTATATATTCGATTACTAACAAAGTTTTGCAAAAATACAATATATACAACATATTATTTTATTATTCAATATTGAGTTTTTAAATAAACTTAAAAATAGGCCAAGTGCGAGTCAGACTCGTACACGAAGGGTTTCGTACCAGTTTGGGGTTTGTATGGGAGGTACTCCCCCTAGTGATCCGATTTGACTGATTCCAACAAATTTGCCGCGCCTTTTCAAAAACTTGTAGTGTCTAAATTTCAACCCAAAAAACAAAAAAGTTTTTCTAATAAGAACCTGAATTTTAATGGTGGGTTTGTATGGGAGGTATCTCTCTCCTAGTTTGGCTGGTAACAGAAGATGTATAAAACCTATATTAAAAACTTATAGCGTTTAAATTTTTAGTTCAATAGAACAAAGAACAAAAAAAGGTTATCTAATAAGAACCAGAATTTTAATAGGGGTTTGTAGGGGATGTACCTCCCTAGTGGTCCGATCAAACTGAAGTTTTTACAATATAAGTTACTGATGTATAGCCAGACGGACAGACGGACAACGAAGTCTCTGCAATAGAACGCTAACAAAAACTGACATTCTAAATAAAAAGATTATTTTTTTTAATATTTTTGTTTTTTTTTTTGTTGTAGGTAAACTTCAAAAATGACAATTTTTTTGCCTAATCAAATCAACTCAAGGACTTAAAAATTAACATTAATAACAAAATTTTCCAAAAACTTTGTGTTAATTTATATAATATTTTAAGTTTAATTATTAATGTTGAAATCTCTTCAAAAATTCAGTCAGGCATTGAATCGTAAAGAGTCAAAGATAGTTCTTTCTAGGCGCTCTTAATGACAATTGTTTAGGATACGAGATCTTGAAATTGTCTGCCATATTGAGAGACTTTAAGGGAACGCCATTCACACACGTTCTCTATGATATTGTGGTCAGGAGTGTACAGATGACACTCTATTAAGGGATTTTTTTTTTTTTTTTGTATATGATTTCTAAGATGTTTCGATTTCCTTATGGTAGCTACACTTGCAGTTACTTCCATTTTTATCGAATTTTGGCTGTAAATAACATTTAGTTTGAGGCTTTTGTTTGGAAAATTATTTGCAATTCTTAAGATATTTTAACAAAGTTTCAAAAATCTTTTTCAATTGTAATTACAATTTATTATAAACAAAATTGGGTTGATTAAGTTAGTTGGTTAAGTTATGTATGTAAACTTTGGTAAATCGAATTTATATATACGTAGATATACTGGACGAACTACTCTTTCTGTCAGAATGTAAGCTATTCATAATTTGTTAACCCTCACACATTTGCTCCATACAATGCTCTGACATTTGTTATAAATATGTGTAAGTACAATATAATAAAAACATAAAGAAATAACGAAACCAATTGTAAATTATCACAATCCACATTCAACTGGCATTTACAAAAATACCATATATCATTTACTATATATCTTATGCACTTAATTAATGTTGTGTAAATAATAGTCTTCTTTGCATTGTTCCAAGAAAGATAAACAACATAAAATAAGTAAAATCATGTAGCAAAAATGTCATCAAAAACAAACAGAAGGAGAACCCTATTATAATATTTCAGTTAAATTTTATGGCTTATTATATTATCTGTTAATTGAATTGCCTGACTTAATTATTAAACATAGTAATTTTATTATATTCTTTTCCTTTGCTTTGTATTCTTTCTTTTCTTTTTGCAAAACTATCGTATCATAACATTTTTTTTTCCTTTTAATCAGCTTACATTGCTCCATGCCAAAATTTTAATGCTCCACGTCCATGAAATGGTAGTCAGTGTTATGAACATAAATTTCATGTTATGTCCGAAATTAAAAGGGACATCCTTAATAAGTATATACACTCATGGACAAAATAATAAGAGCATCCAATGAAAGTAAACAAAAACATAAAATAAATCATAATATAATTGGTCTTCGCCTTCTTTAGGCAACAAATTGAAGAACTTTTTGGGACGGCAACTTGTCAGTACTTTCGGGTACATAGTCTGACCAGATACAACGGGAACCCACACAACTTGTTCCGTCCAGTCCAACGGAGACCGGAGGCTTCTCTATATGAAGTATCGTGGTGGTTGTTGAAGCTGGTTGAATATTAACTCGACGTGGAGTTGCGTTATACGATCGGGTGCTGTGACTTACAGATCAGTTGAGGTTTTGGTTAGTGATCAACTCCATACATATGATAAAGTAAGTATGACTCGAAATTATTACCTGCGAACATATATGTATATTAATAGTCGGTACATTTTCCATTACTTTGAATTAGGTTAGGTATTCACATTTTGGCATATTGGAGTTAAGGCCAAGTTGCCAAGTTTCAACCGGAAACTCATACTACGTTTTCAGTATAATGGTCCTTAATTTGAAACAATTCCTTATTTAATTTTTATTTCAATATTCTGCACAGGTTTTGGATCAGCTTCAAGTCCTGTTACTGCTTAGAATTGTTCTGAAACCAGTCTTTGACCAATTTTGAACTATGCTTAGGATCAATATTCTGATGCTAGCATAGGGCAACATTGTTATCTATATATTATTGTTTGGCAAAAGTATTAGAAATCATACAAAACAAAACATATCTTGACCACAATGTTACCGTTACCATAACTAACTGTCTTTTTTGAAAAGCGGACAGACATGAAATTCTTTTCATTTAGATCCTTGAACATTTAGCCTTGTTTTACTCTAATATATTTTATAAAACGCCATTTTTTGCTGCCTGTTGACTCGAACCAATTCTAATTTTCTTCGGTCAGTGAAACTTGTTTTGCTAAGCGTTCTGGTAATATGGGATATTCTATTGTTAAGTTCTTTCTTATTGTCTTCCTTGTTTTGCTCAAAAAGCATTCCGGATAAGATAATCAGAATGGTTCATGATTTTAGCAATAGTACGAAGGCTTTCCTCTCTATCTCTCTTCGGAAGTATAGTATCGTATAGTAGTAGGGTATCTTTCCATTTTCAAAGCCATATGTATTAAATTTAGAAAAACCTACAATACTTTGTTTTAATCATTTCATTGAAAAAGAAAGTCATTTATTTTATTTCTTTATTGATTTGTGTTTTATTACCCATATATTTTGCAAGCATCACTTAATTTAGAGTGTTTAAAATTTGCTTAGATCATACAGTATTTAGTTAGAATTGCAGGGATTGGCCCCTGAGAATTTACGGATACTTAATATATATTTATTAGTAACTTTAACGAGGGAAAGAGAGAACATAATCATTTAAAAAAAAATGTTGTGCGTTTATTATTTTGTCCACGAGTGTATGTAGATGTACATATATATGTATGTATGTATGTAAATATGTATATACAATATGATATCGTATTAGCCAATAATTTAGTAAACTTTCTTCGTTTGGGTTTTACATCGTCGAAAGTTTACCAAGGCAACTGAATGGTGACTGTGGTTTGAAACAATTTATTTAATGCAATATAATTTTCAATAAAGAATATTATATTATATTCATTGCCATATTTTTCTATTTAAGAGAAAGAATTTGGTACAGGATTTTCCAAACTATTAAAATAGAACATAGAAAACGTCTGAATAAAATTTCTTAAGTATTAAGTATATTATTAAACTTAATTATCTGCTATAAAATAAACTGGTTAAGTAATCGATTAGATTAAGTAGGGAAAGAACACCAGAATTACTTACTTGAATTAACACAAAAAGGTAATCGTATAGTCTCAGGATTCTTACCAGGATATTGCAAAGTTATGAAACATCTACAATACATAAATAATATGTAGATAAGTCGAAACGATCAATATAGAGGAGATAATAGAGCATTTACTATCACACTATGAGGGCTTTATTTGGACCAGATTCCGCTATCTGGGTGACCAGTGCATGGAGCGAAATAAAATTGCAGATTTACATCCTAAGGAAATCTTGAAATTTTTGATGAATACCAGAATTTCGGAGGAACTGTAACGCGGATTATCAATATAAGCTCTCTCGAGGCCGCAGTGATAAGATGAACTAGATCCTGCCCTTCCCCTAGTCTATCTATCAATCTCTAGACCGTTAAAGACCTCTTATGATGCCACAGAGAATATGTGTCCTAATCTCTGGGAAACCAACATGAAATGGAATTAATAAAATTTTTAGTTTCAGGATTCATAGGAATCCTTTATTAATAATTCTGTTGATTTTATTTGGCAACTAATATTTATAAAAATTAGAATGAATTCAAGTTTATTCTAATATTTATTTATTTAAGAATAAGGGTATCAATTAAATTCTATAAAGAAAATCTATACAAAGTTTCATATTAAAACATAAAACAAAAATTAAAGTTTATTAACTTGAAGAACTACAATTATTTTTGTATATAACAACAGACCAATAGATTAGATTATAATGCATCAATCCAATTTATTTAAGGCTACACAAATTCCATTTCAATTAAATATCATTTAAGTGAAATATCAGGGACATCTATACAAGAGAGACAACCACAAAGAAAAACTGTATTTCTTTTTGCAAAAAAAATTTAATAAAATTTCATATTTTAATATTTTTCTTTTTTTTTTTCTATTTAATTTATCATTTCATTACACTGTGCAATATTGCATTAAGTTAAAAGGCAATGGTGGGTGACTGGTTGACATATTATTGTACAATATTATGTCATAGTGTGGTATGATAAGGTGGGTGGGGGCTACTATTGGTATTTTTATCAGTTCAGTTCATTGCTGTTTCTGTTTCTGTTCAGGATTGTTTCATTCATTCATTCAATGCTCTGCCGTTCGTTCGTTCGTAAAGTTTGCAAGTTGTGTTTATTTTTATTTTTTATTTTTTTTTTCTGATTTTATCTTTTAATTCCCATTACATTAAAACGTCATATAAGTTTCGGTCACAAATATATGTACATACATATAAAATATAATAGTTGGTTGGCATTTCAGGTCGTTGATTTGATGAAGTTTTTGTCGATGTGGATGACCAACCCAAGCTTATTGCGTTAATGTAATCATCCAATAAAAAGTCATTTTGTCAAAGTCATGTATCTCTATGGTATACAGGGAAAAAAGAAACGCTATAAAATTATCAGAAATGATAAGTTTCAATGAGCATGATGAAAATAACGTATGTTTGTCCATACCCATACCCATGGCCATTCCGAGCGGATTAACTCACATAAATCTATTAAAAAGAAGAAGTAATGCAATCAGCCTTGATTCCATTCAATTCAATTCAATTCGGAAATTCTTTTGTCGACACGCACACGCAAAATTCTTTATCCCTCTTCCATATCTTTCAGAGTTACCAGAGTTACCAAGTCATGTTATTCTAAGTTTCCAAGTTTGTTCAAGGCGCATGCCAAAACATGACAGTTTAATGACTTGATGGCTCCTTAATTACACGCCAATGAAATGACATGCTGGCGATTAATTAAATAAAAATGTGTAAAATATACTTACAAGGATGCAAAGATATTAAAGATACTTTTCATGGAGCTGTATTCTATTACTTGTAAGGACTAAGTAGGAAGGCAAAGAAGCGGATGCATCACTTAGTCGTTTACTCATTTACCCAGTTAGCAACACAGTTGGGCAAGTTGTCTATCGTCGTCGTCGTAGTCGTCGTCGTCATCGTCATCGTCATTGTCTTAAGAAAACTTGGAGTTGAGGAATTTGAAAAGGCTCATTAAAAGCATATGAAACGCAAAAAGGATCCTCTTCAACGAACATTGAAAGCTAAGTTGAAAAAAGCGAGAAAATATTGAAAAACTTGGGAGAAAAAATGGTAATAAAAAAAAAACTAATTGGAAAAGGAACATTGAAATTAAAAGAATTAAATTAAGTATAAAAAGTTTTTTGTTTTGTTCACATTGATAGCAGCGCATCCTGGAATTTGAAGACAACGTGTTTTTTTTTTTTATAAAATTCATGATTCCCTTCCACCCACCAATTAATGCTCAACTGACAAACGCTTTTAATGGTTTTTAATTTTGTTGAACTTTTCTTTTTCTTTTTGTGTTTTTGTTGTTGTGCTCTCCCGCCCCTTTCTTCTTCCTCATTTGCCTCTTTAATAGTCACTAATTTCTTCAATTCATCCACACTCAAATGATAAACATAATTCTATGCTATTTTTGCTATATGAATTGACAAGTCAGCTTGACTATCATCGTTGACTAAACGCGATGGAGAGAGAGAGAGGGAGAGAGTGGCCAAAGATTGAAACTGGGCCCTTACCATGCAGTCAGTTAATAAGTAAATAACTGAGTGACTGGATGTCTAAATGGAATGTTTGAGTGACATTGGTATAATAGACAAATATACCATAGAATTATAAGGAAAAATAAGATAAGGTAAGCAGATACTGGGAGAGGTGTTGACTCTTACTTATCATATCATTTGCTTTCAAGAATTTTCCTTCGCTTTTTACTCAACGCAGCATATTGTTGGCTTTATTACTATTAACGACTACTGACTACTAAGGACTTTATGTCTTTTCTTTTCCCCTCTACAAAACTTCTTCATCAATCTGCATATAATTTACCCTTGATTGCATTAAACTCTTTTCAGAATTTTTCTTAGTCAAACGATTATTGAGGGTGTTGTTGTTTTTTGCTTTTTGTTATTTGCTTTGCTCAGTAATTTAGCATCAATTAAAATAGCTAAGTTCGACGGCATCAAGGAGAGATATACAATAGTTAGATATACATAACATAGAATACGATGATATTTAATTAAAATCTACTTTGTAAATTATGCATTTAACATTTTGGTTTGATAACATTAAATCCGTTTATTTTCAACATAAGTGTATAGTATTCATACAATAGTATTCCATAAACAATTAGAAATGTTTCAAGCTACATTTGAAATTTATATTTATCCTCTATACTATTATATAAAATTGCTTATATGGGCATTGTAAATATGTAACGCTTTCACGCAATCTATACTGAAACAATTTTAATAGTTTTTTTTTTTTTTAAATAATATTTTTGTCTTAAACAATCGAGTGGCATACTTACTTTTTTGATATTTTAAATTCAAATTATGTTTTATTGTAGAACAATAATTCAAACATTTAACACATTTCTAAGATTACATGCTTCAGATTATTATACAAAGAATTAACATAGATGACCCTTTGGAAAATGATCACATTAGGAAAAATTATAGTATTTTTTTGCATTCGATTCAGCTGATTTACGATTTCTTCAGTCTATTTTGGACCTTCAATTGTGAAATAAAATAGTAACATTAAACCTTCTATATAGGCTACATCTTTAATTGTTTATATACAATAAAAAAAGTTTGGTATATAAATTATTCAACACTGATTTTTTTTATTTACAATATCTATTTATTAAAATTAAGATTATAATTACAAATTAAAACCTGTTTAATATGAGCAATAACAACAGAGGCCTTCAGCTCAGGGGAAGTTAAGAAGGAAAGGAAGAAATTAGAAAAGTGCAGGACCAGACTTGCCTTCAGCAGGAATCGAACACACGATTCTTGGGATGGCAGCCCAGCGCTAACTCTCGAACTCTAACCTCTGGGCCAACGAGCCAGTCATCAACACTGAGTTATAAATGTTACTTACATAGAATTGAAAGGATTTCATTGAAATTCAGGCAATTGATAATTTTTTAGAATATGCAAAACAAATATATGGCAGCATTGATATCGGAAAAGGTATAATGAACTGTGGAAAGAGAAGGGAACTGTGGGGGATAAAACATACACGTAGTCACGACGTAGGTTCGAAGGGAATTTTCTTCCTAACAAACACACACACAAAACAAAACAAAAAAAAAAAAAATTAAATAATAAAAAAAATTAAATTAAAAAATAAATAAAAATTGTAATAAGTGACTTAGGGATTTAATGTCGCAATCTTTCAAACTTTAACTTTAGTTTTCGTTTAGTTTTGTTTTTATCTGAAATTCATTGATTCTGTATTGTCTTATAATATTAATTTCTCAGACAGCAAAATAATAATTCTTAAGCGATAACTTATCAGACGTCATCATGGATGAAAACTTCATAGATGAAATATTAAAAAAAAATCGTTTGATACGGAAGAGCGATCCGAAATTGCCAGGTAATGTTACTACACGAACCCAGTTAGGTGGTGAAATCAGAAACGCTATACCAACGAGTGTTTCTAAACATTATATATCTACACCTGGAGAAATCAAGTGCGAAAATCCTAAAAAAATATCCGAGCACAAGCCTGAAACAATAATCGAGGATGAATTAATAGAACATTCTCCTGACGCTACATTCTTCAGTTTTGATTTTCTGTCTGAAGGTAAACTGGTTACTTTCGAAGCGTCTGACGAGTTTTCCGACTTTAATAATACTAACTTACAAACAAATTGGGTCACTTCCATGTTGGATAATATTTCTGAGAAAGAATTCCTAGAAACTGAAGAGCCAAAGGATTCATCCACTCAAGAAATGTTTAGATTACTTAATATCCCATATATACCTTGTTGCCAGGATCGTAGATTTATAGAACATTGTGCACCATTAGAAATGATAGAAATTGATACAGATTGGTTTATGCCAAGCACAGAGCAACCGATAGATCTGTTACTATCAGACAACAAGAAAAATGAAAAAAAAGGCCGCGCAAGATCAAGAAATTGGAAGGTATCAAAAAGATATTCATCAGATGATGAAACTGACACAAGTTATCCACCTAAAAGGACTAGACAATACCGCAAAAAAGGATCGAATTCTTTTGACACAGATCTCAGCAAAATGGTTACACGTACTGGTTCTCAAACGAAAAATACAAGCTACGAAAATGAAATGAAAGAGAATGAATTAAACGTCAAACAGAATGACTCCGAATGAACAAACACACAAGAAGACAAAATTATGTAACATATATAGCGGTCTAGCTTCCAGAAATCAGTCTCAAGCTTTAACATAACAAAAGAACTAAGAAAATCAAATATCAAAAAAATCAACACGAAATAATTTCAATTGAAACGGTCTTTCTGCTACCAATCAATAACACTGATTTAAATGATCAAAATCCCGACCAAACTATTTTCACATGATTTCGAGCACCAATTTGGAAAAGGAACATAAACTAATATATATTTTAACACGTTTTCTCCTTCAAATTGAATTCTTTAAGTTGAGTTGTGAATTATAAAAGAATTATAAATAAATTGGTCTGATTGGGTCTTAGAGTCAAAACGAAAGTATTATATTGAAAATGATTGATCTTTATTATATCGCAGCTATTTACAGTAAAAATGCAATATTTTATTACTCAGTGAGACGTGGATGGGTAACGATCAAGAGTTTCATATTCCGAATTTCGATTGCATTGTAAAATACAAAAGACTAGATGTTCGTGCTGGAGGAGTAGCAATTTATAAAAATCACAGTGGTGCAATAAGCATTGTTGCATCAAGTATGCATATAATTACGGAATCAATGATATGAAGGTCAAGTATTGGCGACATTTGTTTCGCAACATGCAGGATGGAGAACGGTATGCAAATACAATAATAATGGCAGTTATTAGAAATCGCCAGCTAGTTCAGTTGAAGACATAACGTTGTTCATCCATACATCACTTTTGGTGTTAAGTGACGAGGGTTCTGACAAAATTACTACAAACTTCTACTTATTTAAGCTGGTGATTTCAATGTAAATTTTGCTGGAAAAAATCAGAACCTCTAAAAACTTTTCTTTTCGAAAAGCTTAATCTCTCAATGACCAATAGTCCTTCACAACGCACAACAAGACCAGTAGAATCATCGCGCTCAATTTTCTGTGCAACTTCCAGTTGAGTCCTATGTTTTCGATTTCTGCAGCTTCAAGGACTAAATCCAGGACGTTGATAAACAACAGCGGAGAAAGCGCACATCCTTGCTTACCACCGCTCTTACATTCAAAAGACTCGCTTAGCTGTCCGTTGTGTAGAACACGGCTAGTGGAGTCTTCGTAGCTGGCCTTGATGATGTTGACGATTTTTTGCGGGACTCCTCTAGCGCTTAGCGCTAACCATATTCCATTGCGATCTAGAGCATCGAAGGCTTTTAAATAGTCGATGAAGGCTATGTATAGTGGAGTATTAAATTCTGCAGATTGTTCAATCAATATGCGTACTGTGTTGATAAGATCAGTGCACGATTTCTCTGGACGAAACCCGGCTTGATTTTTCCTAATAAGCTTGTTTACGTGTTCTGCGATTCTACCCAGTATGATTTGATTCAGTACCTTCATAACAGTTGGTAGAAGTGAGATTTCTCTCCAATTGGAGCACTTTTTCTTGTTGCCTTTTTTGGGGATTTTAATAATTATGGACTCTTTCCACGTCCTAGGCACTGTTTCAGTGATCCAAACTGTTTTTAAAATATCCACCAATTATTGGCCATGAGGCGTGCGTCTACTTGAAAGCATTCTACTGCAAGTCCATCGTTCCCAGGTGCTTTGCCTTTTTTGAGGGTACGGATTGCTTCTGCTATCTCGACTATTGTAGGAGGGGAGGGTTCGTATCTATTTGTCCACATGTATTGTGCCGATTTCGGATGGTTAGCTGCTCTACGCTTGCAAGGGATGGCGTGTTAAGCGTACGCTCAAAGTATTCTTTCCATATTCTTGCTTGCTCGTCTTTGGAAGTAACAATGTTACCGTTTTCATCCTCAATGGGGCTGTTGATTTTAACGTTCCCTCCGCTAATAGTTCTTGTGAGGTCGTAAAGAACTTTCATGTCACCTTTTGAGGCGGCTTCTTGTGCACTCTCTCCTAGTTTGTCAAAATACGCCAATTTGTCGCTTCTCGTTTGTTTCCTTATTAATTTATTTAGTGCGTTATATTCAAGGGTATGTTCGTCTATGCGCTGTGGATTATTCTCATTAAGCATCTTGATTTTTATATGGTTTCTTTCTGCAATTCTTCTCCAAAGAATTACTGACATCCACTCTTCCTTTGTCCTGGATTTTTTGCCTAATATATTATCACAGACAGTATACAAAGAGCTACTAAGAGTTGCCCAGGCTTCCTCGCTATCTGAGTTATCTACTACTATTTCGGAGAGTTTGGCTATAAATTCCTGTTTTGTAGCATTGTCAGTTAATTTCTTTACGTCAAATCTTTGTGATGGAGCAGGTCTATTCCCATGTCGATACCGCAGTGTTTCTAGGCGGATCTCGGCGCATATTAAGTAGTGGTCACTGTTAATTTCAGCACTCCGCTTGTTGCGAACGTCGCATAACATATTACACGCCAGTCGGGACATGCAGATATGATCAATCTGTGAGGAAAAGCTTACATTGGGTGAGTTCCAAGTTACTTTGTGGTTGTCCTTATGAGCGAACATTGAACCTCCTATTTTAAGGTCGTGATTGTTGCAGAGCTCTATAAGTAATTCACCATTTTCATTCCGGGTACCCATCCCATGAACTCCCATAATTGATTCATAACCGGTGTTATTTGCTCCTATTTGTGCGTTAAAGTCCCCCATCAGTAGTATGATATCTCGATGCGGTATTTCTTCCAGAACTCCATTTAGCATGCTATAGAAGTTGTCTTTATCACCTATATCACTGTCTTCAGTTGGTGCATATATCTGTACAATTGAAACATTCTGTCCTTTAGCTCGTAGGCGTGCGCTGATTATCCTTTCATTCCAAGCCTTCCATGACATCATTGCATTTTTAACTCTCTTGCTAAGATAAATGCCAACGCCCCGATAGTGTGGGTCAGTTGCATTGGGCATGCCTGAGAACAGGAATAGGTCGCCCCTGTTATTATTTATTTCTCCGCATTCATTCCATCTGACTTCGCTTGCACCCAGGATGTCAATTTTCAATCTTGCACATTCTGCTGTCAGCATTGCAAATTTTCCCGCTTGAAAAAGTGTTCTTACATTCCATTGTCCTACTCGTATCCTTTTCCGTTTGCCAATTGTCGTTACCTTGTTGTTGTTGTTATTATCCGAGGCTAATCTTGTAAATACACGAATCAATGAGTATTCAGACGCAATGGAAGATTAAACCAGAGCGTCCTAGTTCGGTGGCAGGATTGCTGCCTTGAACCGAAGGTAATTTAATGCAAGCAGGCCTCCGAACTTGCCAGCTTTGCTAAGTGTACCGTAATATTTCCTCTACAGTACTGCTAAAGGGGAACAGATATACCGCTGAACACTCGGTCGCCATTGCCTCATTTGTGAAAAACGGCGGACACCACGAGAAGGTTGAGGTTAGCAGTTGTGTAGAGAGGTTATAAGAGACACATCATACACCATGACCACCAAAGCATTCATTTGTCATAGATAAAGAAATGTTAAAAATTTGGTAAAAAAAGTGCCTTTATCTCGACAACAGCTCCACCTACCTGGTCCATTATTTTAAGAAATTATATACGTATAAATAAAACAATAAAAATGGGCCAAGTGCGAGTCAGACTTGTACACGGAGGGTTCCGTACCAGATTGGGGTTTGTATGGGAGGTACCCCTACTAGTTGACCGATTTGACTGATTCCAACAGCAGTTTCTGATGTATAGCCACCAACGATCCAAATTTCAAGTTCGTGGGATTACTGGATCGCATAGCTGCCATACAAACCAAAATGTTTCTTGTATGGAGAGCCCTTTAAGTTTTCGAAAATATTTTAGTTTTAGTATTTGTTGCTGATGCCCGAATAGAACTACACCTTCTGTGAATATTTCAACTCTCTAGCTGTTGCGGTCTGTATTAGAGTTCCTTTTGGTACCTTTTGGGTCCGGAACCCTAATAAAAATGAATAAAAAAAAGAAAATCAAAACATAAATTTTTCAATAAATAAAAATAATACACGGGGGGGTCAACTCTTTCTTTTTTTTTTTGTGTATAATATAATAATAAAAGTGTAATCTTTAAACAAATAAATAGAAATCCATACATGTTTTGTAGATACCATGGAACTATTGAAGCCGGGGTCCTAAATTATAATATATACAATTTTTTATAAAATAATAATTGCTTATTGCTTTGAGAGTTTGGTTAACTCTATTATATCATGCTGCATTTTCTAGTGGTGATTCCATGTAAACTGGCGAATCAAAGTATCCACGGTATTCTGTTTTTGTGATTCTGCAGCAAATGTCGCCAATTTCTTCCTGAACACAAACTTCACCCTCGCGCTCTTCCGACTCTTCTGCATTTTCTCTATTATGATATATACCATTTTATCATCGTGAGTTTTAGAGTCCAATTCTTCGCGTTTCACTTGAAGTTTGTTTATAGCATCTTTGATCAATTCCAACCCATTTTGATCCATAGGAAGTAGATTGCTATCCTCCACCTTTACAATATCGGAATACAGTTTCTTGCCTTCGGGCAATGGTTCTAGAGCAATCTCTTGAAAAGAGATTTATAAGTACATATAGGAGGCTATGAAGGCAAAATACAATAAAACAAGAAAAAAGTTTAACTTCGACTATGCCGAAGTTGATATACTCTTCACGCACCCCCTAGAAAACGTGTCCCGATAGCATTTCAGTTATGTAAAAGTCGACTCGCCCCACTTTATTCGTAGCCAAGGGTTAACATCTGGGATAATGTTTGCTGTCGATCTGCCTCTCGCTTCTGCAGACCACCGATTTGCCCTCTGGCCGCTTCTCTTGTTATATTTGCAACATCTTCGTTTTTTGAGATCCACAACACCTCTCTTTAATAAGCAGGTCTATTGGTATCGAGCCACTGAGTACCAATACAGCTGCTTCCGATACTGTTCGATAGGATGAGGCCACCCTGAGAGCTGCCGTTCGTTGTATTCTGGCTAGCACTTTTCTTCACTTTTCTGCTTTCAGCGCATCAGCCCACACTTCGAGCATAAAATAAGGTTTTATTGAAATTCAGGCAATTGATAATTTCTTAGAATGTGCAAAATAAATATATGGCAGCATTGATATCGGAAAAGGTATAATGAACTGTGGAAAGAGAAGGGAACTGTGGGGGATAAAACATACACGTAGTCACGACGTAGGTTTGAATGGAATTTTCTTCCTAACAAACACACACACAAAACAAAAAAAAACAAAAAAAATTAAATAATAAAAAAAATTAAATTAAAAAATAAATAAAAATTGTAATAAGTGACTTAGGGATTTAATGTCGCAATCTTTCAAACTTTAACTTTAGTTTTCGTTTAGTTTTGTTTTTATCTGAAATTCATTGATTCTGTATTGTCTTATAATATTAATTTCTCAGACAGCAAAATAATAATTCTTAAGCGATAACTTGTCAGACGTCATCATGGATGAAAACTTCATAGATGAGATATTAAAAAAAAATCGTTTGATACGGAAGAGCGATCCGAAATTGCCAGGTAATGTTACTACACGAACCCAGTTAGGTGGTGAAATCAGAAACGCTATACCAACGAGTGTTTCTAAACATTATATATCTACACCTGGAGAAATCAAGTGCGAAAATCCTAAAAAAATATCCGAGCACAAGCCTGAAACAATAATCGAGGATGAATTAATAGAACATTCTCCTGACGCTACATTCTTCAGTTTTGATTATCTGTCTGAAGGTAAACTGGTTACTTTCGAAGCGTCTGACGAGTTTTCCGACTTTAATAATACTAACTTACAAACAAATTGGGTCACTTCCATGTTGGATAATATTTCTGAGAAAGAATTCCTAGAAACTGAAGAGCCAAAGGATTCATCCACTCAAGAAATGTTTAGATTACTTAATATCCCATATATACCTTGTTGCCAGGATCGTAGATTTATAGAACATTGTGCACCATTAGAAATGATAGAAATTGATACAGATTGGTTTATGCCAAGCACAGAGCAACCGATAGATCTGTTACTATCAGACAACAACAAAAATGAAAAAAAAGGCCGCGCAAGATCAAGAAATTGGAAGGTATCAAAAAGATATTCATCAGATGATGAAACTGACACAAATTATCCACCTAAAAGGACTAGACAATACCGCAAAAAAGGATCGAATTCTTTTGACACAGATCTCAGCAAAATGGTTACACGTACTGGTTCTCAAACGAAAAATACAAGCTACGAAAATGAAATGAAAGAGAATGAATTAAACGTCAAACAGAATGACTCCGAATGAACAAACACACAAGAAGACAAAATTATGTAATATATATAGCGGTCTAGCTTCCAGAAATCAGTCTTAAGCTTTAACATAACAAAAGAACTAAGAAAATCAAATATCAAAAAAATCAACACGAAATAATTTCAATTGAAACGGTCTTTCTGCTACCAATCAATAACACTGATTTAAATGATCAAAATCCCGACCAAACTATTTTCACATGATTTCGAGCACCAATTTGGAAAAGGAACATAAACTAATATATATTTTAACACGTTTTCTCCTTCAAATTGAATTCTTTAAGTTGAGTTGTGAATTATAAAAGAATTATAAATAAACTGCTCTGATTGGGTCTTAGAGTCAAAACGAAAGTATTAAAGTCAGTAATCAAATTGCTCGAGGAAGATGGGGGATCATTACAGGTTCCCTAATGATTGCGCGGTGCAATTTCTAGTCTTTCGGATCTGCTAAGTTTTCACGTTTGCATCACGACTTCTTTCTTCAAGTCAGACACCCGATGTAGCCACCACTAGTCTGTGGTAAGATGCTATTTACTGCCGTAGTCAGAAATATACAGCGACCCATAATCATAAGACGCCAAAAAAATTGTCTTTTAGGTTTCGCTAAATCTTTATTGTTTAGAATAAGAGAAAAACTGAAACGCAGAATGAAAGAACACAATTTAGTCTCTTTATCAATTCAAATCTTTATACTGAAGGAGTATCATTAGTTTAGCTAAGATGCAATCATATGGAAACTACTATAAGACATTTAACATTTTTAATGCAATCGAAATAACCAAATATGTTAAATAATATTTGATGAAGTACCCTTTGGCCTATCCAAATTCAAAAATCATCTTCCTTATTGAGTTAAACCAATTATTCTGGATATTTGGCCTCGAGTTGCTTCAACAAAAACTAATGTTAATCCATCACTGAACATCCAGCAAAGATTCGAATTGATAATACTCGTATGTTAGTACCTATTTTAACGCAATATGCTGTGTTTTTCATTCTGTGGATTGTTTTTAGCTTCGGCGCTCTCCTTCAGATTTACAGTCTTTGAAGGTCCTAACTGTAGCTAAGGTAATACCGGCAGCGCTACTGTAGGGAGCAGGACTATAATCAAGCTTAGTCAATTCAAAGTTTTGAAATTATTAACAACAATTAAGATTTGCGCTTACACGTGACTTGCTGACTGATTTTGAAAAAAATCTTCCTTCACCAAGTGGAAGGCTCTCGTGGCCGGCATTCATTCCGAGTTAATATTAACAATGTACTTTCCTGCTACAATAGATTAAATAATGACATTCCTCAAGGATTCACATTCATTCACATAAGTTGCCACAAAGGAAATATTGATTAGGAAACATAATAGTAGCGCAGTCACCTTGTATGAGAAAGATATTCCTAACTCCAAACTATCATTGTTGAGATACTTGGAGAGAGTTGAATGAAAGAGGATACCGATTGTCGGCGTGATGAAAATACATTAATAGAATCAATAGAAATCTTCATATTTTTTGCATATGGATTGTTACCAGAACTAAATTTAAGCTCAATCGGGTGTAAAGAAGTGGTTCTAATTTAGTTTGCAAGATATGGCAAACAACCTCACATCCTAAGAAAGTTCAAACCTAAAACCAATGCATAAAGATGTAAGGAATATGAGGAGAGACAGAAAGTAAAGAAATAAAATTGAAAAAGGAACTTCGTTCTACCCGGGAATGCCACGACACCTTTGCGTTCTTTTTTCCGTGTTTAAAAAAAAATTATGTAATTAATATTGAAATACCAAAAAAATATATATTCAGAAATTTCTTTTCATGAAATTTAAGAAAATCCCTATATGGTTTGTTTTTGTTGATTCAAGAGTGTAGAGTTTTTTATACGAATTTGGTCACCATCATTGATCTACTACATTTTAAAGCGAGACATTAGCTTTCTTTTTATGCATACGAGTACTACAACATTGTTTACTTGACGACCAAAGGGTATAATATATTTTCTACAACTTTATTTGAATGAAACAGTTTTATAACAGTTTTCACTCGCTTTTCCGTTTTTCGAGTTTACGTTCGCTTTATTATTTGGTTTTTCCTTTTGTTGTTTTTTCTTTTTGTTTTATTGTTTTAACATTTTCATTGGATTTAAGTGGAAACTCATGTGGATACAAAGTTTTTTGTAGTAATTTACAGTCAAAGTGCTTTAGGGCTTCATCATCTCTTATTTGCCACCATTTACTTTTCTCAGTCACCATTTTTCCTTGGCTGGGCAACTGTTTTGTCAGGTGTGTGTGTTTGTGTGTGTGTTTGTGAATTTTTTGTTTGTTGTTGTTAGAGAGGGAATCATCTGAAGATACCGCCATATCACTGTCAATATGCACGATTCATATCGTCTGCTAAGAATCACCTCATTCGGGTTCACGCGCGGTTAATAATATCTGATTAAAACGGACTCGCATAACGATACGCCTTAACTCCTCCTCCTTTAGCTTTTACTTACCCTACGGGACTATCGACGGACATTACATCGCAGGGTGAAGCTTAGCCTTTTGGCTCACATCAAAAATTTTAGACACCAGTCAAAGCTCTATTTGTGCTTCTTTGACGCTCTATGCTTCTAAGTTCTCGAAGTACTGTTGCAGAAAGATCCTTCACCATACTCCACACTCGCCTCGATTGCAGCATATGTACCACTACATACTACCACTAAACCGGTATCTCATGACCATTTTCAGGATTTCTCTCTGCCTTTTGTATTTATGCTACCCCATAATCAGGGCTGTACAATCTGTTTCGGTATGATCCCGCTCAGCCCACGTTTGTACATTTCCAATTAGGCGATGAGTCCATCTTCCATTGATTTATATACCTTAAGATAATAAAGTATCAGGAATTTGTCATTTAAATTGCCTGCGTTAAGTATTTTTTAGGTTTTTCCTGTATGTTAGTAGGACTGTCCTTAAGTACTATGCCAAAAATGAGCGCGATCTGTCAACCAGTTTGTTTACAGCAGCTGGTTTAATCAGTCCACCTAAGTAGTTCTCGGCGAATTTTGTTTAATAGAGTCTATGGAATCATGCCGGGTTCCCTGAAGCGGCAATTTGAGTTTAGGGAACAGGAAAAGTCACACGGAGCTAATTTTTGGCATAGTAATTAAGGACAGAAAAGAACCTAAAAAATACTTAACGCAGGCAATTTAAGTCACAATATCCAGGTACATTATTGTCTTAGGGTATCCCATTGGTTGTACCATTCAAGTATACTCTCTTGTCTTTCTTCTTTTCGCTCTGTTGCCGTCAACCGCCTACCAATGTTCTTGGTTCTCTCATATACTCTTTTTAATTCAAGAGCCAATATATCTGGTGGCACTACACTGGATATTACCCCCAACAGCTTTATGTGACACAGTGCGAAAAGCGCTGGCAACTCTGATGGCCGAAACACCGATCTAGTCATCTTATCATAACTTTTGACCATAAGTGCAGGTCACCATAAAGGCGCCGCGTAGATCATAATTGATTGGCTAATCTTGGGCAGAAGTTCTCTTCTTCTCTGACTTGGAGTTCCTATGTTGGTCATTATCCTGTATAATGCTGCGTTAACACGTGCAGCTTTTTCACAAACCTTTTCTAAATATATATGACTTACAGTTTAGCCTCGCGTCTACCATCCCACCAAGGTATTTCAATGTTGGCTGCGAGTTTATTGCAAACCCGTCTACGTCTCGGGAGATATTCTCAATCTCATTTCTGTCTTTTGCCCTGCGAGCTGGAGCTTTGCCATGATTGGCCAATTCTTCAATTTCATTGCCATATCTCTGCATAGGTGCTGAATTTCCTGCTGTTCCTTCGCTACTATTAGAACCGCGTTATCATCAGCATATCCGGTTATCTGCATTTTTTTTTTGGGGTGGGAAGATGCAATATTTATCATAGAATACATACCATAGAATCGGACCCAATACTAATACTTGTGGTACTCCAGCAGTCACTTCATAAGATTTTGGTCCTTCATCCATATCATAAAGCAATACTGTTTCGGACAGATAGCTCTTTATGATTCGCTGTAGGTACAGAGGCGTATTTTTGCCTCTAGTGCTTGCATGATGTGAGGCCAGTACGCCGAGTTGAAAGTATTTTTCATATCAAAAGTGATGACTGCGCAATACCCTTTTGTAACATACATCCATCTATTTCCTTCAATAGCTCCAGCTCCTATTTCATTGAGCTTCTTTATTGCATCAATAGTGAAACGCTTCCTACGAAAGCCAAATTGGTTATCGGATAGACCGCTGGGTGCTCTTTCTAGGTGTTATTCTAAGCGGTCACAGATTCAGCGCTCTAAAACCAATCGTATCGATCATGCAAAGAGGTCTGTATGCACTTGGTTCACTTGCCGGCTTGTTTGGTTTCTGTAATAGAACCAGCTTTTGCTTTTTTCATATTCTTGGGAATACCGCATCTCGTAGACATATTGCGAATAAATCCGTGAATGGATTTGTATTATGCTTTATTGCAATCTTCATAGTTCTGTTTTGTATGCTATCTAAACCTGGTGTTTTACCATTTCCGAATCGCTCTACAGCTTGAATCACTTCTTCGTCGCTAATTATTGGCATTGTTGGCAAATCGGTTACTTCCGTTTCATCAACAAGAAGGTTTCCACCTTCCTGAATTTGTGCAGGAAGAAGCGTTTCAACTAACCTCTTTAACAGTTTTGGACAAGTTGGTGCTTGACATTTGCCGCCTCGAATCTTTGACATTAGCAGCTTATATGCTTCGGCCCAAAGATTTTCATTCACTTTGTCACATAGCTCTTTAAAGCAAGAAGATTTACTCTTTTTAATCGCTTTTTCGAATTCGTTGCGCTCATTTTAAAAGCGTCACATCGTCGTATATTCTCTACAGTGCCTATACTTCTTTGGTACCGACACCTCGCTTTGTGGCACTCACTCCTTAGTAAGTCTATCTCACTGTTCCACAAATATGCTGGTTTTGCTTTTTCCTGCACATAGTGGCGTCGCAGGCTTCACTAGTATGCTGGACTATTAGATATGCTGCTGATATATGTCACCGACTGTGTCAAGATTTGCATCCAGCATCAATTTGAAGAGCTCTTCATCCAAGATTTCAATATTACATGTTTTGACTTGCACTCCTTTTTTTTGCTTAAATTGTTCCTTTGACTTTCCATGTGGTTACCAACATCTATCACTACAGCCAGATGATCGCTATGTGTGTACATATCACTTACCCGCCAACCCGTTGATCGAACTAACGCTCCACTGGCAAAGGCTATGTCAATGATGGAGCCACGACCATTCTTTTCAAAAGTGTTACGATCTCCTGTATTCAGGAGTACAACATCGAGAAATGAGAAAGCTTTCAGCTGTGCAGAACCCCTTTTGTTCATATTCCTGCTTCGCAATAACTATAGCATCAGCTCGTAAAAGTGGTTTGATTTCTTCTTGGCATTATTTTCTTGCACTTTTTTTTAGCAGCGCCATCTCTTGCCTTCTCCTTTCTTACCGAAAGGAGTGTTTTTTTTTCCTTCTCCTCTTCTTCTTTTTGTCTATTGAAATCTTCTCGTGCCCTTATGAAGCTCATAGAATTATTGATAGTGCGCTGTGGTGGGCATATCATATCAGCTAATTTCTTGATAACTTCTCCTTATTCGGACATATTATCTCGCTGAGATGGCACTGTTTGCAACAAAGCCGCATCTTCTTGTAGTACAGATGGTGACGATCTTGTTCGTATAGGCCATCCATAGATGACACACATGCGATCTATCCAGCCTCGAGAATCGTTTAAAGGGGTCCAATTCTGCACCTACTCTCGGACTGGTATCTGTATCTGGAAGGTAGACCATATGCTTCACCATCTCATCATTACAATCAATTGATGACGACGACCCAGGGCCTACTTGCACACCCTCCAAAGCCGCCGGCACTGGGGATCTGCCCTTCTGCACCATAATCTTTTCACCCATCATCTTCTTCAGGTTTGTGTGTGTAGAAGCTTAATTAAAGGGCGGTGTCCACTCGTCACGAGAATTTTTTAAGGGTATGTAAACTTTTAAGGTACTTCCTCCGTTCTCGCCGCTATATGTGTAGGTAGGTCTTGTATTCAGCCAATTTATATAATATAATTTGATCAAACAGAAGATCACATAGAAGTATCGTGTATGAGGCCTATTTTTCAGAGAGTAAGGAAAAAACAATTACTCAGAGAAAAAAGTTCGACCACTATCTTACGCGATCAGCTGTTCGTCTCGCTTGCATAAATTGGGTGCGAAAAAATAAAAAACTTCAATAAAAAATCAGATTTTCTTCACCAAGAAAACCTAGAGGCACCACATATATGCCGTCAAGCGCTACGGGTATATCAGGTACGTTGCACTAGTTTCCTTTGATCGAACAATTGCAAAACACTTACAATACTATATTGTATACATATTTCTTTAGGACCGCAGAAAAAACAAACCTCACTCTTCTCACTTCTCAAGAATGACTCTGTGTGTGTGGGGTTTTTTGTTTTTACAATAAGATAAAGTATTAGAAGAAGAACAAGAAGTATACCAGGACCTTGCGGAACTGCCGACCAAGCAAAGCTTCATAAGTCTGGAACGACCACATCAGCCGTCATCCTGATTTCGGCGGGATCTCTCAAGTCCACGAAGCTTCCTTATGACTCTAGCTGCAAATTTGGACACTGCATTCCATTTCAATTGGCCTTCCAGCATGTGACCCACTAAGTTCGCAACCGAAGGCTGCTCCCCAAGTAGGCCTTTCTCTCCTCCCTGTCGAATCTTCCGCACTCGCGAAGCACATGCTCGGCGTCTTCAACACACTGGTCGCCGCAATGTATACACCATGGGTCATCCTCGTGATGGAACCTGAACAGGTACTGCCGGAAACAACCATGACCACTCAAGAGCTAGGTGAGGTAGTAATTGACCTCACCATGCTTCCTTCCAAACTATTCGGCTACGCTAGGAATTGGCCTATACGTCCAGCAACCCTTCGTCGAGCAGTCTCAGCGGGCTTACCACGTCGATCTTAATTGGGACCACAGAAACCTTACTCCATCCGGGGGCCGCGATCTCCAGGTAAAGGCCTCTGCTGCCTTAATGACTAGAAGCTCTATCGGCACCAGCCCCGCAAAAACTAATGCGGCATCCTCAGAAACAGGTGTGTGTGGGTGCGTGTGTGTTTGTGGGGTTTGGTATACTGCAACTTGCTGCGTAAGTATGTCATTTCGAATTCGTGCAATATTTTGATAAAGTAAACTTTTTACTGCATTGTTGTATATAAAAATAATAAGGATGTGGAAAAAGTTTATAAATTAATATTTTTTTCAGTTGCAGAAAATTGTCAAAGGGAACATAAAGTTTTAATTCTTAAATATAAAAGTTTAGTAAAGGTCAAGTAATTCGCTAGTATATAAGTATATATGATGGACACATACGAGTGATGATGATGATGATGATGATGATAAGATTGATACGAGAATCTTGTAACGTAATCTTTTCAAAAGCAAAGTAAGTAAGAATTTCTATTCAAAGCTAATATTCCATTTAGAGTTTTTTGGTGAGAATGAGTCATGAACCGAGAATGAACTTAACAAAAGCAACATTAACAACGTTGAGTGAGTGTTGTGTATCTTTTTCAGTGTGGTACTATTGAGTCATTGCCTTCTTGTTGTTGTTGTTGTTTAAGCTTTTCGAAAACATTCGAAACCTCAGCAAACAAGAAAACGCGCAACACAATACTAAACTGACACCAAAGGGACAAAAGTGGAGATGGGATAAAAGCCAACAGACACACTCTCACACAGGATTAGGGCTTATCCCTGAGAAAGGAGGGAGAGGAGTGATAAAGTGACTGAGATCTAAACATAAACACAACAACTGCAATGATTACGAATACTGATAATGACTATGGGATATGATGGGGAATGAGATTGTGGCCTGCATGCTAGCCATGATGAGCCTGATGCTGGTGATGCTGGTGATGAAAGCCAACAACAATGCGTAAGCCAAACCATTTAACAGCTTACAACAACAGAAATAGCGACAAGAACAGAATCAGAAGCAGCAGGAGCCGCAGCCACAGCGGCAACAAAACCGACAAAAAAAACAACATCAACAACAATAACAACAACAATATGAAGGATTGTTGCAGTTTCGCTTTTGCAGGTGGCAGGTGGCAGGGAGCAGGAGACAGGAGTCAGGTAGCATGACGACAAGTTTCCTTTTCCTGTATCGTTTTACTTTTCGCCTCGTTTCAGTCGGTCGGTCGGTTCAGTTCAGTTTGGTTGGCTTCGTTTTGGTTTGGTTTTGCCCAACTCGAATCCTGTTTGCTGTTAATTAGAGGCACAGCCTCCTACCGGTTAACTCACTCATTCATTCTTCCATTTGTCTGTAAATATACATGTGTCGTAGTATGTGTGGCCGTAACGATGTGGTAGGTAATCAGAAACTGTTTTAATTATTCAAGGTTCCATTCTGATGAATGGCGGCAACTGAAGTAGTGTCCACAACAACAACAACAGCAACAACAGCAACAACATCAACAACAAGAAAAAGGAGAAAACACAAGGGTTTAAAAGTTCACATATACTAACGACATCAAATTGGCTTCAGACAATAAAAATAAAATATAAAAAATTACATAACAGATACGCAAAGAAAAACGCAGCTTTACTGAATTCTATAAAAAATATCGTAAGTACATAAAAGTCAAAGCCTTAAAAGGTTATCATTGTAAATAGTCCATACTTTAATACTTTAGAATTGAATTAGATTTTAAATGTTCTGCAATTGAATATTGAAAGTCCTTGTCATAAGGTCATCAATAAGGGCAGATATATATATAATATTTCGATGTTTTCTTTGAGAGTCGTTTTCAACTTTAGGAAACATCAGTACAATACTCTGTCAATTGCCTACATAACTTTCTGCTGCATTTCTCAATTCAGGATTATAGTTAATATATTTGTACATATAAGATAAAAGAGAATATTGTTTTCAGAATCAAATATCATAAATAGATATGTTGTTAGCCTAATAGTGACAATGCATGATCCACAAACAGTCTTTAGATATTCTAAGGTTTTAAATCACCAATAAATTGGACATAATTTAAACTTAAATAAGTTTTGAAAATCTTTAAAAAAAAAAAAAAAATTACATAATCTTTCTCTTTGAAATCAATTTTATATTATAGTATTAACTAAGCTAATTGTTGTTCAGATTTGATACACATATATATATCCAAAGGCATTAGGAATTCAATTTGTGGAACAGCAATTGTCATAAGATAAGGTAGCAAACAGTATGTGTTAACCACCAAATGTCAGTTAAAAACATAAAGGAAAATATACTTACAACTGTCACAGGATTACTAAGTATAAGGATGAATCGAAGAGATATCCTTATCAAATATCGACTTAAGGCAAGAAAAACGTGCTCAAAAAACAAAATTTGGGGCTAATTCAATAGCAACAAGGTTTGCTATGCCTATAAATGCGTACATTCCAATACATAGCTATGTACATAAGTATATATTATATGTATCTAAGTATAGATATCAGAAGGTGTATGAGAGTAACACTGAAAGAAATAATATTTGGATTGTATGGTGGTTAATGTCATTCATTGTCTTGGCATATAAATTTTTTACATTCTCCTCTTATGTATGATGCATGGGTGAATGGATATATTGTACTTATGTATAAAGGCACCCAGACAATTGCAATCACATTCAATTGAAAAAACAAACAATACGTGCTGAACGCCTTGAAGTATGCTGTATGAGGCTGGCAAGCAAAAATAGAGACAAACAATGAAAAACAGGTTACAATTGCCCACAAATTGCTATAGACAAGAGCTTAGACATTTGACTGTTGAATCAAAAAACAGGAACCAAAAATTGTTTTACTTCAACGACTATGAACTACACTACAAATTCATGATAATCAGTTGCATATGAGAAATCATTTGTAGTATAGTACGTATAAAAGCAAAGAAGTAACAAATGAACTCAATTGAAATTATAAAAAATCCTCTGTTGCAAAATTGGTTACTTCCGGGAATTGACTATCGATGGCATCCAATATACTAACAAGCATTTTGTCCCTTGGTATTCTGTGCAATATGTCTCTGTTTACTCAGAGCTTTTTGTCGTCAACTGGGCTTCTCATTGTTTTGTCTGTCTGTCTGTCTGTCTGTCTGTCCATCGGGCTGTCTGATGCTCATATTTGCTGAGTGCAACTGTTGAGAATTATTGGATTTTACCCAAAACCCATTTAATAATCTCATTTTGCCACAATAACAGACAATATGACACACAACTCAATGGTAAAGATATACTCTTGTACAAACATATGGATGTACACCAACAATCCGACAGATAGGCAGACTTGAAGACAGACAGATAGACAGTCAATGATTATCCCAACTGTCAGAGGTTGGCATGCTTTCGGCAAACAGGGTAGAAACGTGGGAAAGTAGAAATCAGCAGCCTGAGAGAATGGAGAAAGTTCAACAATTGAATAAGGACGTGAGTTGAATTTTCAATAATGAAAACTTCTTTCCATTATTTACTTCGTGTTATCCGTTTTATGAATCCTATTAGTGGAATTACTTTTGGATTATTATTATTGTTTGTTCGACGACTGCTAAGTTTATTTGTTTCCTTATTCATTCGTGAGATTGTTTCTTTGTTCAATTCCTTGTATACCTTCCAAGTATAACAAATTTAACATGTGCAAAGGAAAACTGTGATTTATGTACTAAAAATAAACCAAAGTTTTCTCAATGAATCCTAAATTCCTTTTTTGCATATTCTATGTGAATTGGATGGGGGAAATACACTGTACTGTTTTCATAACGTTTAATATTTCATTTGAATGCTTAAAAGTTGGTTAACTAAATAAATACAATAAGGTGATTAATGATAGTTATTACTCGTCCAATAAAAGGAATTTATAATATACGAGAGTCGCTCCATAAGTCCTTAGATAAAGACAGGAAATTTTTTTTTTTGGTTTTTTCGAAATGTTCAATCCCCAGATCTCATTCTTATTGGAGTGAGGTTATAGTTAATATTTCAAAAATAAATGTCCACATTAGGAATTTTTTACTTTTTTATTTACGTTTTATTTTAAACTTATTATTTTTGTTATTTCTTTTTTATAAAACTGAAAATTATTGATAAATTGAATAAATGAAAGAAAAACATTTGCCAATCATTTTTTATTTAACTTACAATAATTTAAAGACTTTACTCTTAAAGTGTAAAACATCCGAACAATTTTGCTTTTCATTGTAGGTACTAATACATATCTCTTTCATTCGGAAATGGTATCCTGTAGATTGAACAAAGAATGCTTATGATGATGATGATGTTGAGCTTAATCTCTAATCGATTGCAGATAAAGTGAAATTCTGATTTTAAGTAGAGAACTGAAAATTGAAAAAAAAAAAAAAAAAAAACATGTTAAACTTTCTCTGAATTTCATGTTGGAGTTGATTTTGTCCAATTTCATATGACATCATTAAGAATGATAGCTTGAGGTAATGGGGGTATCACACCATACTGCACACAAGACAGTTAAAAAGCAACTGACTAACTTGTTAAATCAATTGACAGCTAATAAAAATGTCAGTCGATTTGCCACACATAACAACATCACAAACCGAGGTCAAGGGAACCAGTCCTACTACACACATGCCAACAACCCCAACTCAAAGTGGTCAAACAAAAAATAAAAAATATGGAAAAGGGGAAAAGGGAAAGATACAAGCAAGAAGAAAACATGGACGACGACAAACAATCGAATTCCAAACCAAGACTAAGCTATCAAGAAATAAGGAATAAAGAAAAGAAGTCGTAAAAAATGTATCAGGAAATCTAAAGACATCTCAAAATGTTAAACATAAAGACATGAACATGAAGAAAAAAGAAACTCAGGTCATCGTAAAAATGGGAATTACATTATATAGACAAACATGTACATACACATACAATCATTAGACTCGTAGATGAATGCATGCATGTATTGAAACATACTCTGAGAACATTATCTACGTGTTTACATCCTAATTTGATCCCCCAATGATTTGACTTTGCCCTTTCTTTATGCTTATCTCCCCTTATGCCACTACTATTTGCTCATAAATATAATGCAATACTCTCCAATCATTCATCTATATATGTATGTACATGTAATGCCAATGACAAGGATGAGGACGAGAACGAGGACGAGGATATCCTATTCGATTTCCTTCAGCGCATTTTAATGCGTTCCTTTTGCTATATCTACTGAATAGAAAGGGTATTTCTAAGATTCAAAATTTTGCTACTGTTAATCTATTAAATAATTTTTGATTATAGATTTACAATTACTACAAGGACATAAGCAATGCTCCTAGGACAAATGGTTGAAATCATCCCTATCCATGTGCTTGTTTACCATAAATTAAAAAAAAAAAAAATTAAAAATCTATTCACTCAGTTTCTAATATCAAACAAGTTGATTTCTTAGTTTAATGATTACATTATAATTTTAACATTTTTTTTCATCACTGTCTGATAAATATTTGTGACTTATTTTCACTTTGCACAGGGTATACGATTGTCGGATGAACCTGACTCAGTAAGTATCCTCACTTCTTTGGGTTTTATTTTATTTTTTTATTTTTGCTAACATGTTGCGTGTTCAAATATTTATATTTGTTGTCGTCGGCGTCGTAGTCTGATATTGGCATTGACCCTCTAGAGAAAACATTTATGTTATATTTGTTTGTTTTTTTCGTAGCATTTATAAATGTCTTATAATGTTCATCAAAATCGATTATGAAGTTCATAAGAAATTTAGCTCTGCAAATATGCATTTTGAGTTAGATCGGATCGACTGATATGAATGAATTGAATGAGTTAGTGAGTGAGTGAGTGATGTTATGGGGTGGATCTGGATTTTTGTTTCGGGTTCAGGCTCATAAGACCTTTTTCGATGTTTCGGTTATATTTTGTATTGTGTCGACTGAATGAACTTCTCGATTTGACTTTGGCTTGACTTATCGACCATAAATATTTGTGTTTGTGGGGAGAGGTTGTATTGTATGTTTATAAGTAGTTCTATAAGCGGATGGCTGATGGCTGATGGCTGTATATATTTCTTTATGTACCAGTTGTTATGCGTGTTTGATTACTTTTGCCATTTTGTTTGCGTGTGAACCACATTTGTGGTTTGTTTATAGGGTTTTCCGATTCATTTTAACACAACTCGTTTGCTACGAATGGACAGACAATGGTTTCAGATGGATGGATAAGGATGTTTGGACGTGGGTCATTCATTGTAGATGGAATCGACAATTTTTTGTTTTGTTTTTTTTTTGTTTGGGGCGGTTTGTGTGTTGTGGCACACAAATTGAATTGTTGACGTACAAAATGTTTAAATATTTAATCAAATATATGTACCCAAACAAATATAAATTCAATTGTGATTGTTGTTGTTGTTGCTGTTGTCCGTGCTTTTTGTGGTCACTCATACAGTATTCATTATGAACACACACACACACAAAAGCATACATATAATTAATAATATGACATTGACGACGCTGCCACTGACAGATATTCGAATTTTAATTGAATCTGCTGATATCAATTTACAATTGTGTTGGTACATATTTTCTAATTTTCAATTACCAAAAATAAATTTAGTCAAGTAAATCTGACGAATGTTTGACACATTGATAATTCACTAAATAACACAAAATTGCAAAATGGTTTTGTATGAACAAAATCAGTTAATATTTGCAAAATTATATGCAATAGTATTTTGACAAAAGACAATAAGAATTAGGTGAATTCCAATGTGTTGAATACTTGGATAAGCTTAGGCTAAAATAAGTAAGAATTAAGCAGAATAATTCATGCCATTATTGATCGTAACGAAATTAATACTTATTTTGTATAAAAAATATAAAAAGAATTGGAAGTTCAGAAGAAAAACTTAAAATAATAATTCATGTTTAGCTGAAGGCCCTGGCAGCCATGGCTAATTTTCTGTTAACTTCTAGTTTTAACTTTAGGTTAGCATTATATAAATAAATAAAAAAAATGATTCATGAAATACAACAATATTACACTGGACAATGAACTACCAGTGTTTTACGTGCTCACCTATCTGTGAAGACTTAAGAACACGGCGCCAAGCACATGGATTGATAAACGTCAATCAACGTCCCCTTGGATATATATCCGCAGGTCCCAAATTTGAGTCATATTTATTTTGGTAAATATGACTCCTTCCTTGGTGGGGAGCGAGGCCTATCTTAAACCTCTGCTGCTCTCTGGGTCACAGCACCCGGTTGTATAACGCAACTCCACGTCGAGTTATTACTCTACCCGCATTTGGGTATTAAACCACAGCCACCTGCTTTGATCGTTCAGATCTTCATATGTCCGACGGTAAAGAGCATGACTTTTTCACTTCGAGAGCTCTACTGTCGGAATTCGAGGCACAATGACGTCAGTAAATTATTAATGAAATGAGAAACAAAATACAAAAGCAAAAACATGTTATGTTATGTTACGATGTGAAACAAGGGCGGGTATTGATGCTAAATGATTATTTTTATTTTTAAAACAACAACAGACAAAACAAAACGACACAGCAATATATCGGAATCGGAATCGGTATCCTCACATCCCTACTCGAACAAAAATCTAACCAACACTATTCATTCAGTGTTAACAAAAAGACAAAGAAAGCGAGAAAATTTTATTATCAAAATTTTACAATTTGAGCTTTAAATCAATCCGGTACGAAGAAATATAGTCGATAAAACTGAAATAGAGTGCAAAAAATAATCTATAAAATTTCCAATTTCTCTTGTTAATATTAAACAAATAATTGAAGAATGTCGCAGTCACATACTTGGCTTCCTGAGGAAGACATAGCAGAAAATCAAGAAATTGTGGTTTTTTTCCAAAGTAATGAGCCCGTTATTGTGTTTCTTCCGGAAGATGAGCAAGAAAAAGAAAATGTAATAGAGACTATAAAAGTTTTGCAAGAAGCCAATATGTACAGAGCTATGTGTCAGCAATATGCTCGTGAGCATAACATACAAGGCTCCGGAATTCTCGCACCACTAATTGATATACGTCGAGCCCTTCAGGACCCAGAATACATGGATGGACCGGAAGTTTTTTGCTTACCTAAGGTGGACCAAAATTCCGAAGAAGATTGCTCTTAACGTATATGCAGTTGCGCACTGAGTATCATTAGGATGATACTAGGGTGATGTGCCAATAGCGCCAATGATCGCAAAGGCACTTGACACAAATATAATCTGTTGTAAACAATAAACAAAAATATACAAACAAAGAAACAACTAAACACAATTAAAAAACAAACTTATTATGTATGTAGAATATGTTTGAGATTACGAAGTTTAGCAAGTTCTATTAACTCAGGACCAGGTACCAGGACACATGGCTAAATCGTGTCTTTGCGTTGATTATTTTCATATGTAGCCTATAGGCTCTACCTCGCTTCCTTCTGTACGTTGCACATGCGTAACAGACTGTTTTTTAACAAATAGGCTGGCAACAAGTAATAAAGTCCATCTTTATTCTAGTACCAGGAAAATGAATGCATGTTGCCTAGGAGTTCTATGATTTAAAAGTTAAACAGTGGATGGCTCTACGGGAACCAAAAACAAAATAAATAGGGTACCAAAATCCTAATAATTTAAACATATACCAAAAAAAAAAAAGTCATAACTGCCATGAGTAACATAAGGAACACAAGGCTGTAAAACAAATCACGCAACACTTTCCTGCATAGAGATCTCAAGAAAGCTACAGGCATTGGTACGGAACCCTTATAAACAACTATGAAAATCTCAAACAAAGTTAAGATTGATCGAATAGTCTGTGTATCCGCCAATATTCTTAAGGACTGCTTCGATCCTTTTGAGGATAGTTTCTATTAAGTTACGACAAGTGTCTACAGGCATATTGTACCAGGTTTCTTGGATTTTTCCCCCAATTGCCTTTTTCTTGGACACTTGTCACTTGGGAACTAAATATTCTGTTAAATATTATTTATTTATGTATTTGTTAGAACTAAGATTATAAATACAAATTATAACCTAGTATTTAATGTGAGCAATAGCGACAGAGGCCTCCAGCTCAGGGGAAAGTGAAGAAGGAAAGGAGGAAATTAGACAAGTGCAGGACCAGACGACTTGCCTTGAGCAGGACTCGAACCCGCGACTCTTGGAATGTCAGCCCAGCGCAGTAACCTCTGAGACAACGAGCCAGTCAAGTCAAATATTATAAAGCTTATTATTATGATGATTATCATCATAATGGTTTCTAAAGAAATATTAAAGAAATCTACTTTTAAAATTTGATTCATATAAAAATTTATTATTTCGTTATATTGATTCCAATTTAATGGGTCATCTCATTTTTATTATTGTGATCCTTCCAAGTCGGAATCCGAATCATTAGTTATCTCTATTATTTCCACTATTATGATTTCACAAATTGGTATAGCTTCATGCTGTTTCCGTTTGGGCTTCGCTTCTTGGACATCACTGTTTTGCATCTATATTTTGTAAAGAAATCAAAGTTAAACAGATTTTTATTAGAATATAATGACGGACATTAAAATTAATCATAGTCTCCACATATATTCTCGTTCATACCCTGCCTCAATATAGTTAGTTTAAGTTTAAATCGATAGGAAATTTGTAATACACACAAAGTATATATCATGGTTATGTATGGAGATATTAACATGCATTTATATACAATATTTTTCTATATTTTATATATATAACCCCTAGACATAAATCAACCTATTGACTTTAAAAATAACGTTCACTATACTTTGTGCATGTTCTAATTATTTTTAATTAATTATGTTCTCCTCATGGAATGTAGCTGCTTCTCAGTATAAGAATAAGAATTACTAAAACCAATTTGTTAAATAAGAACAATACCAATACCTCATTCTCGCCCATATGGAATACAGTGGCATCTTCCTCATCACCACTGTCACTGACTGGTGACAATCGGCGCATACCAACATGTTCCTTTCCAGCACTCATATTTGATTTTTCTATATATAAAATAATTATTCGATTAATAAATATTTTTCCATAAACAGTGAGTAAGGAAATTTTAAATTAAAACAAAATGAAGTCGGCATAAGGGTATGAAGCATTTTTTATGAATCATATCATCTTATCCCTAATTTTTAGCTGTGTTTATTTTTGGTTTTTTATTTTATGAAATTAAGTAAAAATATTTTTGTCGCTGTTAAATTTTATTAAATACACAAAAAAAGAAAATAAAATAAGTTAAAAGAAAAATGAACACGATGAACAGACAAATTTGTAATTGTCAATTTTTTTTATGTTTTTGCCTCTACGAAGCCATGTGACGCCGACTGTACATACGAGTGAGTATATTGTACTAGTATGTGTAATGAAATTGGCAAAAAAAAAAAAAAACAAAAGCGTCCACAAATATTTGGCACTAATATTCTCATAGCACAACAATATTAATTCTACTCAATTTTATTATACTTAAATAAATTAAATAAAACACTTTTCTTTTTTTTTTTTCTATTTCCACCAAAATTTTTAAACATTTTCTTACCAGAATATTAGATTTTTAATTATTCACGCGACCTAAGAAGAAGACAATTTGTGATGCCAATTTCTATAGGGAGTTCATGAACGAAAAGGACAAAGTAACCAGTCTTAGCACCATATGTTTCCTAGTAATTACAAGTGTTATTATTATTTTTTTCCAATAAATTTTATGTAGTTTATGAATTACAATACAATAAATTAGAGTTCACATTCTATTTCATTGCAGTAAACTTTTCAAAATAATGCGAGATAAAGGCGCTAAAGTGGTTGCCTGCCCCCTTGTATAAATTGCAATGTGAACAAAACCTTCTCAAACGAATGAATCAAAATCATCAAACTGTAATGTCTTCGTTAGAGATTAAAGAAAAAATCTTACAAAGGAAGAGATGATGATAAAGATAATTGCCCAAATTAAAAATCTACTTAAATTGTGAAGAATAAGAAATTACATACACATGCCATAAAATCATGTTAACAAATTTCTGTTTTCTATACAATATTTTTTGCCATACTGTATAGTAAAATATATTGTTTGTGTTTGAGCATAAATATTCTAAAGCGCCCTCGTCATGATCATGCAATTATTGTGCATTTTATCAGAGGGTCAGTGAAATAGGTATGTGTGCGCAGCATGACCATAGCATGATGAAATGCTATTATGCTATTTATTCTCTCAACGTTTTATTTATGTAAACAACATTCTCTCTTTGGCCATGCTATCTCACTTACGCCTTCACGAAGTAAGTACGTGTGAAAGAGGCGAATATAGGCAAGTACTCACTTTTATGAAATATTTGGACAGAGTAGACGTGAGCGCTTCCATGGGGCATGATGAACACACGTGTACGAAATGGCTGATGCTAAATGCATGATCATGTCGGGGCCACATATTATTGTATATGTGTTTGATGTAGGCAAATGTGTATGCATTTGTATTTGTACATTTGAATATTTGTAGAAGGTGTTGCTAACTTCTTTTGATATTTCATCTTGTGCGCTGGCTTAACTTCTCCCTCCCTTGCCCCTTGGCATTTGACAGCAGTAGCCACAAGAATGAATAAGAACAAAACAAAAAGTGCGTGTTTAGTTGCCATGCTAACTTTTCATCACTTCTCGTTGCTTTAGTTATGTGCATATACATTGTATGCAATTGTTTTGATTCATTTTTTTTTTCCAACTCTTATTAAAGTTATCCGAATTATAAAGTTTTATACAATATTATGAATTGAAATCATTAAAGGAATCTAACTACTGAACTAGATTTTAAAGTTTCGGTTTCATAATACAGTAAAGTCTTGATAAAGTGGTGTAGCTAATCAAAATTTTATTATTACATTTGAAGTTATGTCGCAATGCGCAAAAAGTTAAGACAAAAATATGAGTAGAAAAAGGAACTAACGACAAATAAATTTATTATTTTAAAGTTTTCATTACAGTATCATAATTGAGTAACTAAACGGAGAGAAAATACTATAAAAGAAATAACGAAAAACAAAATAGAAATGGAAAAGAACAATCACTCGCGGAATGAAAACAAATTCAAATTATAAATAATAATTTGGAGAATGGTTCTAGGAATATAAAATAAAGAAGGAAAGAGAATAAGGAAGATACTATTGAAATTGCACCTGCTGCTTGCTTTAATGGATCTGACATTTTTCTAGATTCTAGGAACCGGATATACCGCTAGAAGCCATAACTCAACCATCTCATTTGCCCATCACAGACATTGTAGCATTTTACTATATCTACTACTTGGAACTTAGTTACTTCTACTATTACCACTTCTTCTACTACTACTACTACTACTACGACCGTAGAGTTAGTGCCAGTGCAAAACTAATGAGAGATGCCTAATGACGAAAAAGTGAAAATGAAAGCGAAAGGATTTTCTTTTATAGTATTTTTATTGTAATTTTGAATGTATCCCGCTAAGCATTTTCCTGAAAAGAATATTTAGAAGAAGGATGATGATGATGATGATGTTGATGAAGAAACATTGAAATGTTGGCATACTTTACTTAACTTAATGTAGTGTGCGGTTTCAGTTTATGGAAAAATAGTAGTGTGTTTTCTGTTACAATAGTTTTGCTTATAATAAAAGAAAATGGCCACGGGAAGCTTCATAATGACATCCGCCATAATTGAAGAGTCAAGCAAAGCTACCAAAACGGATTTGGAAAAGCCTAGTCAGTTGGTTTCCTTGGGTATAGAAGCGGACATAAGTAATGTTCAGAGTATTGTGCCTACCTGTCCGTCTGCTTGCCCATAATTATATCAGTCAATGTTGGCATTAAAACAGAATTTCACTAACAACACAATATAGCCTTAAGGAAGAGAGGCTTCTTTCAAAATGAAATGAAGTGAAATATGAATTAATGAAATGCCAAGCAAAGCAAAACCAAAATCTTAGTCCCAGTTTCCATTACCATTTCTATTTAAACTATTGCATATAGGTATGTATCATCATTAATAGCCTTTATTTGTTTGTGACACACTTGCATCACAGTTAGATGCAATTAACGGATTATTTCAAGTACTTAACACTGAGTATGTTTATATGTATGCATTTTCAATATAATTCACTTTTTGTGCTTTCGATTTGAATTGTCCTCATTACAATTATAACTAAGTAACTTTCCTCTTCACAAAAGTCGACATACATATATTAAAATAGCTTTGTTAGATCATTGATGAAATTCAATCATCCACTGAACACATTCAGCCGATTATCTAGTAAATAAATAAAATAGCAAACACAATAATATTGTAGTTTATCAATTATTTATTTTGATTACGACAAAAAATGCAAGTTTCTTGAGGAATGTTAAGGCGAGTGAAAGAATCACAACTATATATTATTAAATCTGATTCCAAGGAAGCGGGAATGATGCCATTGTATTGTGGTTTACCTATGCATTATCTCAATGAGACAAATTCAAACACAATTGGTTTCACAGTGTCCACAACTATATTGCCGGATATTATACCTACAATAATTTCTTTATCCGATTACTTGAATACCATTGTGGTGATCACTTTAAAATTGCCAATTAGTGTTTCTGAAAACGAAATGCAAATCTTATCTACAATAATTCTTATGAATATACATAGACTTAGCATTTGCCAAGCTTGGATTTTTTGAATTTTTTTTTTGTATGAAATTAAATGGAAAATAAATTTCATGGGAGCTGCGGGGTTGTTTTATGTAATGTTGAATCAAGTGGTAAATGCAATATCAATATCAAATCTTTATTTTACTTTATGAATATTATACTTTTTAAAAGCAAGTAAATAAAGCAAAACATCAGATTTTATTAATCACAATTACGGTGCTTTTTGCGTTGATTTTCTAGTATCCTTTATCATCTGTCCCTTAGTAGCCAGAACATTTAATAGACCATTCCGAATCGTCAAGTGGGCAGCAGTGATTAGACTCTAACCAACGTGAGATACAGTGTTGATGAAACACATGATTGCATTCACCCATTACTGTTAAACATAGTTTCTTAGACGCATATGGGCCCCTTTCGGCCAGACATGTACCGCAAATATTCAGCACCAGTTCCTTACAAAATATGCAATTCACATATTCGATGGCTATGGGGAAATTCCAAAAGCGAAAGATTAAATTGGATTTATATACAATATATATATAATCAGAAAAATCTGTTTGTACTTACATAAAGGGCGCGAAAAAAACATAAATGGTATTGGATTTTCATCATCTTTGATATTTTGATTCATCTTCTTTATATTATATATTATATGGAAAATCTAGGATCAATAAAGTTCAAATATCAAGTAAAGTAAGAGCTCCATTTAATTTCTGCTAATAATACAAAGACAAATTTGTTACTTCCACCAACTACAATATAATTTATGGTAATAAGAAACTAATGTGTGGTTCAAAGGAATATTCTTGACAATTTTTAATTTAGATTTACTTCAACCTATCTTCCAATGTTACACATCTTATAATTAATTAATTTTATAATTTAAAAAACAAATCATTCTACTTGCAGATTTATGTACAATAGATGATTAAAAATGTTACAGACAAAGCCACGATAGATATTAATCGGAAGTAGTAGTCATCATATGATCTAAATAATCAAACTCTTCTACTAATATTAACAGTTCTTAGATCCTTCAAGTATAGTTTGCTTGAGCCTTATGACAAGCTACAAAACATATTCGTAAAAAAAAAAAAAACAAAAATATCAAAATTGGTCTAGCCATTTAGGAGATAAAGAGTCACAAAATTTCGTACACCCGAATGTTATATATCAGATATTCGAAACAAATTAAAATTCCAATACTCTTCTGTCGTCACTTGCTGGAGTCGATGCCAAGTCGCTTTGAAGCAGTCATACAACAACAAGGATTTTCAACTAAATATAAAACAATAAATAATTTCTTTATGGTGCCAAAGGTTTAATGATTTCTATATTGTGTTCCATTACAACTTTTAGGTATTTACATACTTTCAACTTTGACTGGCCACTTCGCACTTTCTAACATACTGAGGAATGGGGAATATCGATAAGAAACTTTAATTAAATACTAGAAGTACTGACAATTTGCAAATCAATGTGCCACAGAAGTCTCAAAAAACAATTTCCCAAAGGAATCTGGGTATAATAGCCGACTAGTCCGTAAGAAGCCCTTCTCATAAGCATTTCTAATAGGCAGGCGCATTTGGAATTTGCAAGTAAATATGTAAACAAGTCACAATTCAAGAGAAGAAGATGCAGTTTAAGTCTCTAATGACAGTATACATACAAGTATATTGCAATAGTATGTGTTATGAAAATGAATATAAAAAATGCATCCACAATATTTGGCATTAATATTCTCATAGCACAACAATATTATTATATACAATTTTACTATAATTAAATAAATTAAATAAAACACTTTTCTTTTTTTTATTTCCACCAAAATTTTTAAACATTTTCTTACCAGAATTTTATTGTAGATTTTTTAATTATTCACTTTTGTAATGAATTATCCACGAGAACTAAGAAGAAGATAATTTGTGACTCCAATTTCTATACGGAGTTCATGAACGAAAAGAACAAAGTAACCAGTCTTAGCACCATATGGTGTTTCCTTGCCCTATTTTTTCCATTTTTTGGTATAACCTTTAGGTAGATTATGAACACAATACTAAATCAGAGTTGATCTAATATTTCATTGGAGTCAAGTTTTCTTAATAACGCCAGACAAAGGCGAATCTGTATAAATTCCAAACGAATGAATCAAAATGATCAAACGGTAAAGTCTATTCATGAGAGATTAAATCAAAAATATTAAGGCGACGGCAACATTATGGTTTGGAGATGTTTTTCCTGGTATGGCGTCGGAGCAATAGATAGAATTTCTAATACAATGACCATATTCCAATACAAACACATCTTGGAAAGTACCGTGCTGCCCTACCCTGAAGAAAATATGCCCCTGAGGTGAACCTTTCAACAGGGTAATGATACAAAACACACATCGAGCTGAAGAACAGAATTGGAAAGCAAAATTTCCAAAATAGGGACGAATTGTGGGAGTGTGTCCAAAAAACTTGGTATGAGATACCAGTCAGAACTTGCCAGAAATTAATAACCAGTATGCCAAAAAAGACTGAAAAGATTATTCAAAATAATGGAGGATATACCGAGTATTAAAGAAACAATTGTAATATTAAGAAAAAACTCTGAAAAAAGGTGTTTGGAAGTCAAATATAGACTTTTTTTTAATAAATTTTAGCTATCATAAAAATGGAGGAAGTCCCAAATTATTTCTTGCTTGCAAAGGTTTTGCCACATCGTAATCTATAGATTTAAAACGGTTAACGACATCCGCACAACAAGAAAAGTAAAAAAAAAAAGTATGGAAAAGATGAAAACTTCATGTACTTATTATTTTTGCCATATGAGTATATAGATTATGAGTTGGAATTATTAAAGGAATCTAACTACTGAATTATTGGGACTATGCATTAATTTTAAAGGTTGCACACAGATGGCGTTATTTACAACAGTATCGCATCTGGCAATACTGTAACTATATTCATGTCAAAGCCTCATCATTAGGCTTTGTTTACCAGTATCTGTCATTTCGCTGAAGTGTACACAACATAGTTTTTTTGTGCTCCGAGTATGTCAACTTTCGTGCCGTCAAAACGCAATTTGCGGGAAGCCTTGCTTTTTTGCTTCAATTTGAAGAAAAATACCACCCAAGCCCGTCAATTGCTGTTGGATGCCTACCCGAACCATACTCCATCGATTTCAACCTGTGAGTACTGGTTTCGACGCTTCAAAAGTGGTGTTTTTGATACCGAGGACAAGGAGCGACCTGGCCAGCCCAAAAGGTTCGAAGACGCAGATTTGGAGGCATTGCTGGACCAAGACCCGTGCCAAACGCAAGAAGAGCTCGCCGAAACGTTGGACGTTGACCAAGCAACCATTTCCAGACGTCTCAAAGCGATGGGAATGATCCAAAAGCAAGGTAATTGGGTGCCACACGAGTTGAAGCCGAGAGACGTCGAACGCCGATTTTTCACGTGCGAATTGCTGCTTGAACGACTTGGCCGGAAGGGTTTTTTGCATCGTATTGTGACTGGCGACGAAAAGTGGATCCATTACGATAACCCAAAGCGTAAAAAAACATATGTCAAGCCCGGCCAACCGGCGCCATCGACGTCCAAGCCGAATATTCATGGTTCGAAGCTCATGCTCTATATTTGGTGGGATCAGAAGGGTGTGGTGTACTATGAGCTGCTCCAACCCAACGAAACCATCTCTGGGGAAGTCTACCGACGTCAATTGATGCGTTTGAGCCGAGCATTGCATGAAAAACGGCCGGAAACGGTCGAAAGACACGACAAGGTTATTTTGCAGCATGACAACGCTCGGCCGCATGTTGCACAGGTCGTCAAAACATACCTTGGAACGCTCAACTGGGAAGTGCTACCCCACCCGCCGTACTGCCCAGACATTGCTCCTTCGGATTACCACTTGTTCCGGGAGATGCAGCGTAAGCTGGCTGGACACCGCTTCTCTTCATATGAAGAGACCAAAAAATGGATCGATTCATTCATAGCCGCCCAGAAGCCGGAATTTTGGAGAAACGGAATCCGGAAATTGAAAGAAAGATGGGAAAAGGTTGTGGCTAGCGACGGACAGTACTTTGAATGATGTATCAATCCATTTTGAAATCGAAATAAAGCCCCATTTTTGGTGAAAAAACCTTTAAAATTAATGCATAGTCCTAATAGATTTTAAAGTTTCGGTTTCATAATACAGTAAAGTCTTGATAAAGTTGTGTAGCTAATCAAATTTAAGTTAACTTATATTTGAATTTATGTCGCAATGCGCAAAAAGTTAAGACAAAATGTTAATATTTAAGAAAAATAAAAATTGCAAGATACCTAAATATGAGTAGAAAAAGGAACTAACGACAAATAAATTTATTATTTTAAAGTTTTCATTACACTTTCAACACTTTTTCGGGCCCTCTTACATACTTGAGCAATTGAACGAAGAGAAAATACTATAAAAGAAATGGCGAAAAGAAACAAAATAGAAATGGAAAAGAACAATCACTCGCGGAATGAAAACAAATTCAAATTATAAATAATAAATTAAAGAATGGTTCTAGGAATATAAAAGAAAGAAGGAGAGAGAATAAGGAAGACACTATTGAAATTGCACCTGCTGCTTGCTTTGATGGATCTGACATTTTTCTAGATTCTAGGAACCGGATATACCGCTAGAAGCCATAACTCACCCATCTCATTTGCCCATCACAGACATTGTAGCATTTTACTATATCTACTACTTGGAACTTAGTTACTTCTACTATTACCACTTCTTCTACTACTACTACTACTACTACTACCGTAGAGTTAGTGCCAGTGCAAAACTAATGAGAGATGCCTAATGACGAAAAAGTGAAAATGAAAGCGAAAGGATTTTCTTTTATAGTATTTTTATTGTAATTTTGAATGTATCCCGCTAAGCATTTCCATGAAAAGAAGAATTAGAATAAAGATGATGATGATGATGTTGATGTTGGTGAAGAAACATTGAAATGTTGGCATACTTTACTTAACTTAACGTATTGTGCGGTTTCAGTTTATGGAAAAATAGTAGTGTGTTTTCTTTTCGTCACTATCAGCAACTGTTACAATAGTTTTACTTATAATACTAGAAAATAGCCACGGGACACTCCATAATGACATCCGCTATAATTGAAGAGTCAAGCAAAGCTACCGAAACGGATTTGCAAAAGCCTAATCAGATGGTGTTCGTGGATATAGAAGGGGCATAAGTAATGTTCACAGTATTATGCCTACCTGCCCGTCTGTCTGCCCATAATTATATCAGTCAATGTTGGCATTAAAACAGAATTTCACTGAGAACACAATTAAGCCTCAAGGAAGAGAGACTTCTTTCTAAATGAAAGAAAGTAAAATATGTATTAATGAAATGCCAAGCAAAGCAAGACCAAAATCTTAGTCCCAGTCTCCATTACCATTTCTATTTAAACTACAAATGCGCTTACATACAATTTTAATCAACAATTCTTTATTTCCAAGCAACTCTTATCCTCGATAGCCATATCTTTGATGTCTTCCCCATCATTTGAGTGAACAAATTGTAAAATGACTTTCCACCAACATCCATTCAATGTTGACTGTTTAAGGTAGATTTACCAACTTAACGTTGTCTTTAATGGAATATTTCTTCCGGCCAATTATTACATCAATATTGTTATAATGATCGCAAACAAAGTTTGTGTTATCTTCGGATGGCACATGCTTCTCTATACGTTTGGCAATCCACTCCATTGACGGTTTTCAAAGCAACAAATGATGTATGTATGTTGGTTTTTTGATTATATGCAGCATCTTTAAAATTCCGTTGTTATGATGTTAGCTTTATGACGTGTAGTCCTAACGTATCCCACGAATTTATACCAGCATAATCTGGACGAATTACATTCCGCTTTCTTCTCTTGAACTCCTTGTAACAACACCTTTTAATAAAATTATCGAATGCTGGTGAGTATTGCGTTCTGTTGTTCCACTGCTCTATTTTGTGTCTTTTCATCGGTGAAGTAAACTCGCTCGTTATCTGTTTTCCATATGAGCAGCGAGTTGTTGAACCTTTGGATAGCGTTCGTGAGTTCGTATATCAGCCATACTGTTATTTATCATTGCATTTAAAAATTGTGTGGATTCCATCAAGTTGGTTTACTAGCCCGAATACTGTTATGTCACTTCCCTTATTAACATACCTATTTAGCATTGTGATAAACTTCACCGATTTGCCATTCCAATATTGATATTGAAATCGAACATTTTTGAAAGTAGTGGTCGGTATGGTATTATCCATCTTTTGTCTAAGTCAGCATTTACATTTCGTAGTATGATAGTAGTTGTGTATTCACCATTATCGGGTTTTGTTGGCCTATACACAGGATATTCATCATCTCTAGCTTGAGCTGATCAGCTCACGTGGATATCGCTTTGTACACAGGCCACACGGCTAATTATGATTCATGAATCACATGGCAAATGTTAGAATGTAAAAAAAAATTACCCCGGAATGACGATTCAAAGACGAATTGAACAACAATGTAATACAGATAAATGAAGATCGTAAAAATACCTTAGATTCTGACGGAAGCCCGTGGACATTGAAAACGAAAGGATCGGCTGCATACATATGGCGTTGGAAACCTAATGATAAGAGGTTCTATTAATTTAAATGGTGTTGGAGATAATATTAAAATTAAGGAGCATATTTGATATTTGAATGCATTTCGCTTGGAAAAAGTAGCGAAATTTGTTATGAAAATCTAAATGACGTAGATTTCCAAACATACTGTCACAATTCCTCAGTCTTAACCTAATCGAGCACATTTGGGTTGAACTCAAACTTGCTTTGCTCAATCTATCAAATGACTGCCCAAATATGAGTGCACTTTAAGAGGGAACAACAAAGAAGAATGAAATTTTGTAGTATCGCCAGAGTCAACTAATTGATTACAATTTGCTTATTTGAAAAAAAAAAAAAAAATTGGATATCATAACAAAAAAAAAATGTAAGAGTCTTGCTCTTACACGGAGGGTTTCGTATCAGATTGGGGTTTGTATGGGTCTGATTTGACTGATTCCAACAAATGTACGGCTTCTATATTAAATACTTATAGTGTCTAAATTTCAGTTCGATAGAACAAAAAACAAAAAAGTTTTTCTAATAAGAACCTGAATTTTAATGGATACACCAGATCAAACAGTAATTTCTACAATATAAGTTTCTGAAGTAAAGCCACCAACAATCAAAATTTCTAGTTTGTAGAATTACTGGATCGTATAGCTGCCATATAAATCAGAATGTTTCTTGTATGGGGACCCCTCTAAGTGTTTGTAAATATTTTAGTTTTAGTATCTGTTGCCCGGATAGAATTACATATTCTGTGAAAATTTCATTTCTCTAGATATTGCGGTTTATGAGATATGACCCAAAGACGGACGGATGGACGGACAACGAAGTCTCTGCAATAGGGTTCCCTTTGGTAGCCTTTGGGTATGGAACCCTAAACATGTGTTATTTGCTTGATAAAACAATTTGATCAAACATGTGATGAAAATATTTAATCGCTAAGTACTTACCTATATTTGTTTAGTTATATTTATGCTTAGTTTTTCATGCAAACCCTTAAAACGATAATGATTTAGATGTATCAGTGATCAGTATCAGTATTTTGCCAATTTTATGTACAGATACTCAGAGAATTTAAAATCCTAAAATCCTTGTCTATTGCCAAAAACTGATGTTCAATAGGAATTGCAGTGAGCGAGAAATTTTTGAAATCGCTTAACGGGTACAAACTCATCTCATTTGAAGAATTTTGATATCGTAAGCCTTGTCTCTCATCCACAATTGCATGATTTTTCTATTCTTATTATTTTATTTTTTCTTTGCATTGCAATCATCGTCCGAAATATCCATGACATCCTTCCACTAAAAAAATTTAAAGCAGACTCTTATGTTGGCTAACCGAGCATCCACAGCGGCTTCATGCATTATGCTGGACCATGTATGTGGCTTCTTTCTTCCTATTTACTTGGTGATTCTTTCTAAGATGACAGACAAAGATGAGAGGATCACATGTGAGAGGAAAGGAAAACATGTTCAGAATTTTCTCTGACTAAAGTACAATATACCTATGTAGGTCACAACCGACAAAATATTATTTTTGAATTAAATGAATATTGAAATTTTTTTTTTTTTTTAATGAAACAAATTTCTTATGAAATTAATAACAAAAAAAACACAAAAATGCTTGGCCTGCGCTTGAGATAAATTACATCCTAACCAAAAAGTGTGGAAGAAAATCCACAATAATTTATAGTATTTTGGAACATTAATGTGTATACAGAGGGATGTTGTTTTTAGAACAAATGAAATAATTTTCTGACTACTTTTAGTATACTGAAACAAAAAAAAAAAAAAAAATGGCAAATAGAGGAAAGTTCAGTTTTCTTTTCTCATCTGTATTTAGTACACGTGTATCTAGTACTTACGAGTATATACTTGAACACATTTTACAATGTTAAAAAGCTCATTTTGGTTTTTATGATTCAATTAACAAATCATTCTAATTTTTATGTCTTACACCTGAGATTTTCTTGTATTCTATTCTATTAATTCTTAAAGTAGATGAGATGAACTCATCTACATCTCATGGAAATATTGTACTTAGATTAAAGTCCTGCAATTGCATTCTAAGTTTAGATATTTTTTAGTTTATTTTGGTTCCACTTATGTATGATTTGAAATGCACATTTCGATGTACTTAAATCAAAACATTTGAATTTTATTACAATGATATGCAAATCACAATTGTAAGACTCTTCTATAATCTTTGCATATGAAAAATTGAATAAAAAAAAAATTGAGATAGACTTTTGATTTCACCTACTTATATTCAAGTTTCATGGCATGAAAGGAGATTATTGTAATTCAGACACACATAGTAAGACGGCAGTTGGCAGCTGTAACAATAATAATAATAAGAACAACAATAGCAAGTGCATGACATCAGGTGAGAAACTACAAATGTTTTTTCGTCTTCTATTTTCATACACTTCCATGATAAATCAGACTTATTAGTTACCGTTTGAGTACTTACAAAATATATTTTACATGGCTACATTGGTAGCTGCCTTGCATTTTCACAATCAGATTTGTCATATTCAAGGAGCAACAACCAAGTAATCGATACCATCAAATTTAAATTATTCATCACTTTCATAGTCAAGAAATAATAATTGTAACAGCCATCATGAAAGGCTTGAATCTTAAATAGAGTCTCATTGATCATATAATCAAATTCTTGTGCTAATATAAAAATCAGGTCCTTCTAATATATATATATATATATGTTTGGCTCTATCATCAATATATACGTAGGGTACAAATTTCAATGCGAACTTATGAGATGTTTTTTTATTTAATGTCTGACGTAAATGTTTCTATTTATGTACGTATCTAGTGGTAGCGTGTGTGATCCTTATTCATGCATGCAGAGTGCAGCTTAATACTTTATGCTTGCTTTTATGATCGCATTATCCATGTTGTTGTGTTGTGTTTTTTGTTGTGTTGGGTTCGATTCAATATTCTCTTTATGTATCCATTCCAATAGTTTTTGTCTGTTCTTGTGTTTTATGCATGGATATAAAAATGGAAAAACACATTTATTGACTTTACACTTCTTATACTATTTTGCTTGAATGTACTGATGATACTCTATGACTTTATATAAATATTATGTCTACTTAGGCAATTGTTGAATACTTTAAAATTGCCGTATACATTATGATGATTCTCAATAAAATTATTAATACATAGTAAGATCTCACATAGGTACACGTATTAATGTGATTTGATCTCTGGATATATTGTAAGAGGAATCAATAAGGACTTCTTCATAAAGATTTCTTTCAGAAGGCCCTTCATGCGTTAAACAGATGATTGAAGTAAAGGATGCTTCGTGCAATAGTGGACGACATGAAATGCACAGCCATGTTGAAATAGACTGAAGAAATTGATTATAAATCTGAGAAGTACTAACATAAGTTGATTGTAGGTTGTGTCTGACAAAATCTCGATACAAATGCAATAATGAAATGCGTTCAATTGGTCATTTGCATTTCACAGGGGAGATCGACGATATGGAGATGATCCAGAAGTTTGTGATTGTGAACGGCCTCGCTTTTGGTGGTGACGTTGGCAGACGGCTGCATGTTCAAGCAATGAAAGCAAGGAATCAAATCAGAAATGTATTTTTACTGTCTTAGAAACAATTACTGAAGTTACGCATTTGCATACGCATTTTAATGAGATAGTGCAGACGATGATCGATAATTGTAGGCCAACTATGCAAACTGCTGACTGCCCAGTGGTATTAAGCATCATACAAATCCAAAATAAATTATTGTAGATGAAATGCTTGATATAATACCGGATTTCGATGCAGAAGTTGAATCACCAGAAATACCCAAATTAACTAAATGTGCTGAATATGATAAAGGTGTTAAATATTTTGATGATAATGGGAATTATGAAAATGAGCGGAAAAGATACATTTACGTTAAAATAATAATGTGTGTCCAATCAAAAAACTTAAAGCATCAAAATTACGCAGAGAGCGTCATGTTGTCAAACGTTTGGAAGAGGTTAAGAAAAAGATTGAGAATCTTATGGATTGTTCTGATGAAATGTCACAAGGAAACGTAAAGCAAGTGAAGAACATTTTTAAAAAGACATAAGAGGAAAAGAAACTCAAACGTAATGGGCGGTATAAAGCCCGAGAAGCTGCAGTCGTTGAGGGGCGTAACGATATATTCACTAGTGACAACTATATGAATGTTTGGAGTTATGTAAAAAAAAAAAAAAAACGAGGAGCCAATGTCATCGGAGGCCAGAAGGCCAGGTCAGGTATGGTCGAATATAAAAGGTAGTATTGGTGTTCTTATCCGCTGGTGGCAACCTGGGCATAAGCAGTCGAATAAGAATAAGAAGACAGAGCAGAAGAAGCAGTCATTGAGCCTCAGAAAAACAAGCGATAGAGTGAGTTGAAGTTGAATGTGATTGGAATAAGAACAATCATCAGTTAAAATGAAGTAATTGAATTTAAATATTGTAGTTTCTAGAATATTTTTAAGTTAAATAAAAATGAAATCTTACATCAAACAATATTATTAAAATAAATATATGTATATCTTGTACTTGTTCTTTGGTGATCTGATGTTAGAATATTATATTGTATATAATGCGCAAGCTTTCAGTTTATCATATAAAAGTCATTGAGAGTGCTAAGCTCTTAACAACGTCGAAGAATGGGTGAACAGAAAGTTTGGAGAGGTTAACCATCACCTAGCTCAGTTCCTGAGCGGTCACGGGTGCTTTAAGGAGTATCTGTATAAGCGGGGATATGATGATGATCCCTTCTGTCCGAGTTGCACAGGCGAAAACGAAAATGCAGAACACGTCTTCCTGCATTGCCCAAGATTTGATGTTGCCAGATCAATGATCTCATCTGCGTTTGGTGAAGTGCCGACTGTGTCGAACTGCATCCGGCATATGTGTGAATCACAGCTGAATTGGGATGTGGTAAGTCAGGCTGCAGCTCAAATCATGACAGAGCTGCGGCATATTGAACGATTACGACGAGTTCAGACGAACGAAGACGTGATAGGTCATTAGTTTGATATTGACAAGAAGTTTTAACGTAAATTTGTTTTGATTTACATGGGGTAAAAGCAGACTTTGAGCTGTTATGCTCCCTCTTTCCTCCTTGACGTAATGCTTTGCAGTAGTGCCAGGGGGACTGTAGGACTTGGGACGGTGGGATTTAGTGGGTGCAAGTCCCACACTTCGAATAGTAGATTCGTTCGGCCTTTAATGCTTCCCCATCGGAAAAAAAAAAAAAAAAAAAAAGATGAAGGAAGTTTTCCTTATCCCCATTCAAATTGTGATGATTAATTTTTATAAAAGTTCTATAATGGATTCTTCCCAATGATCTTAACCACTTGATACTCATTATTCATGGAAATAGCTTGTAAATAATTTAATTTAGAATAAGATATTTTATTTATTTATATATACTATTGTATTTCAATAATTTTCTTACAGTTTGTAATCAGAATAAGAATGCAAGTTATTCATTGCAAAATCCAATAAAGAATCTTATTTAAACGTCTTAAGAAGTGAATTTAGTATCATATGTACAAAAGATTTTTCAAATTTATGTATTTTCATAAATTCTAATGTGTTTTTCGATAAATGATATAGATTAATTTCCTGAAACCAATATGAGCAGACCAAAACAGTTTATTGTTGTTATCATTCTGAGAACAGCAAGACGGACAATCGAAATACAATCTACCATTTGTTTTGTGGATAGACAAGTAGATGAACAAAATACCATTGAATATGATATAAATACAATACTGGCATTAAATCTTTCATCTTTTGTTGTTGTAAAAGGTAACAAACCTAATAATTATTGGGAGTGGCAAGTGATAGACAGCGAATTTTGTCATGTTGTCAATGAAGGTAGTGAGAATTGAAGTATGTGGAACTTTATAGAATTGTTAAAGGTTAAATGGAAAAACTTCCGAGTCAAACCGCAAGTATGTGAAATTGAATAATGAATAATATTACTTTTCACACCCAATGATGATGATGATGATGATGATGATGATGATGACTATGACAAGTCATTTCATCAATGGGTACTGAAGATATTCAGATACGGATACAAAAGGAATGTCTACCACCCTTTCATAAAGAATATAGATTTGCAAATCTGTCTCTGACTATAGTGATGGTGAGTAGTGATACTGATACTGAGAAAGAGAGTAGAGTCAATAAAGTATGATTTAACATAATCATACTAACATCGCAAGTGTCCTTTATTATAGATAGAATATTATTTGTTCTTCATGGTATTTAAAAGTCTTTATTGATACACACACGATACTCGCATGGATATATCACTATAGAGATGTATACCGGGATATGCAACAAATATTCGTGACAGTGTAGCAGAAGGAGGAAATGCAGGGATGGATGGAACTGGAAGATTACAACCAAGAGGGAATTCAATGCGCATTCGCTTAACCTTTTGCAAGTCGTTTCTGTATCACCCATGTGCACATACAACTTACAAAATACTCAAACTAGATCTCACAAACACACAACACACACACAAAACAGTCAGATAAGACAAAAACAAGCAGACGCATAGACAAACATACACGTATTTATAGTCCGAGTAGAGAAGAGATGTAGTCCATTGGGTTTTGTCAATGTAATCAGTTACCGCCATTATTATCATGTGTACAATGAAATACTGTATGGATAGAATAGATGCCTCATCTTAGTAAAAATGTCATAAAAAGTTGCCACAAAACAAAGATGATGTTGGTGTGTTTACAATACATGGAGTCTAGTGAGTGACTAAATGGTTCAATGGAGAACAATGTTACCACCAACAAAAAAAAAAAAAACATGAGACAACTTGAGACTCATATAAACAAAGCAATTGAGTTAGGAAGAGTCTTTGTAAAATTTGTATATGAAAAGTTTTCATAAGATTTGTTGATTAAATTGATCAATTTCAACACGATTCTCTTTAGCAGATGATCTTGTAATAAATTGGAAACTATGCTATCAGATAGACCATATCATTTAGCAACAGCAAAAAACAACCAAAGAAGTAATCAAAAACAACATAAGTATTGTATCAAGGAAGGCATCACTCAAATTGTGATCAAAGTTAGTAAGTTTTCAGTGATATGGAACTTATTTCACTATAACAAGTACTTCCAATAAGATCCTAATCTATAAACCTAAAAATCATTAAAATTAAAAAAGCTTATCTCAAATTTAAAGTGACATTTCTGTGTAACTTACAAGAAATTATTACAATCCCACGACAGTACGCGGACCAGTGTATTTGCGAGCTGCCTTCCGTATGGATCTCATTTAAACTGTCTCCGCGCCTGTCAAAAACTTATAGCATCTTAATTTTAGTTTAATAGAAACAAAAAAGTTTAATAACAAATTTAATGGAAGTTCGCAATTCTCAGTGGTCTGATCAAACTGAAATTTACAATTATAACGTTAACAATGTCCGAAATTTCAACGGGATACTAGTCCGTACCTGCCGGAAATCTTGTGCGAGTGGAGTTTTTGAAAAATTTTAGTTTCTTTCAGAATACACATTTTGTGAAAATTTCATTTCTCTGAAAGAAGTCTTTGTAATCAGGTCCCTTTCAGTCCGGAACCACTAATTTCATCGAACAAGTAGAGTGCAAATCTGTCAAATCGGCAAAGAATGCAGTAAATTAAAATAAATTGATATAAATTGCAGATGACAATTGAGCAAGCAATAATCATCCAATCCTTCATCCATGTCTACTAATAGAAAGATATACACAAGTTAATTGCTCTAAATATTCATTGTTGAAGTACTGGGGAGTGCAAATATAAACTCTTTTCAAAGAGAAACAGGAATAAAATGGATAACACGACCCACGATACAATACTGTAGTCATAAGACACCTACGTATAACGGACAACGAATCTCGAGCTCAGAAGGAGCAACGTGGGCGACGTCTTTAGGTATTTTGTCGTTTGGCTTTTTGCAAATAAACAAGAATAATAACAAAGCCAAAAACAACAATTGTAATAAAGAAAATTCAACACCTGAAAAATGCAACACTAAATCGCTGCGTTTTTCCTTAAAGAAGCCACTCGCCACTCTTTCCTCTTCATTTCTATTATCTTTTCTGAGGTTGCTTGACTTGGGAATTTCTCTTAAAAGCAGGGCAGCTGGCCAGCAAAGCAACAACAACAACAACAATCAGAACAAGAGTTTGCCATAAAAGAAATCGACTTCAACTCCTAGCATGATCATGAATACTACTCCTTGGCTTAGGTTAAGACAGCTATGACTATGACGATGACGCAAATGCTTATGATGATGATGATGATGACGACGTAACTGCATAACGAGAATGAAGATGCAACGAACAAGTAAAAACCAGCCGTTTAAAAATGGACCAGACCAAAACGAAAACCGACTGAACTGAACAAAACGACATGCACAATCTTTTATTATTTTTGTTGCCATTGTTGCTGCTGTTGTTGTTATTGTATAGTAAGTAGATGGCGGGTGGTATGAAGATATTCGTAGACTTCTGGCACCGGCAGGAATTGTTGGGTGAGTCGCTGCAAAGTGAGCAAGCGGTAAATGGTATCTTTTGAATTGCTTCGAAGGAAGTAAGAGTCTCATCTAGTGTAACTTAGAATACGTTGAATGTACTAAAATGCAAAGATGGATCCACCAGACAAACAATCGTAGAATCACCTAACAAAGGCAGTAGGCAAAGACAAACAGCCACAAAGTCAGCCAGGCCGAAAGGCAGTTAAACCAAGTTGAGTTTATAATTTCTGTTGTACTTTGGTTTCTCTTCGTCTTTTCATATTCATTTCTTTTAGTTTTGTATGTTGCACATTTCTTTTTCACATTCTCAGAAATACTCGCATTTCTTTTCTTATTTGGTGTAGGCATTTCTTTAAAATGAACAATTTAAATGAAATAAAATCTAAACAATATTTAATTTAACTTTAAATTAATCCATTTATATGATTAAGGGTCCATGTTATGCAACAGAATGTGTGTTAAAATCATCCCAAAGCTACTGATTCTGATTCACATTTCATGCTCAATAGACTACGAAACTATGCCAGAAAATTAAAAATAATTTTTAATTAAGATGTCACAAGATTTTGTATATTTTTTCTATTCAAAAGAGTGAAATTTGTTATTATGAAAATTCATAATATTGTATAGTTGATGAATTCCAAATTTACCATAGTACTTAGAACCATTGCCAGTGCGGGTTGAAAATCTCAGTTGAACATCACATCACTACAAAATCAAATTAAAATCAAATTTGATATTCTTCGACTTGTTTTATTGTCATGGGTGAGTCTTTCTTTCTTTTATTCATATCTTTATATCATTGTATTTGGTGGCTGTCACTTTTATTATTTTTGCTTTGTGTCTTAATCAGTAGTAGACATCCAATTCCTTCAGTCAGCTATTGGCATACTGAGGACTCTGTTTAGGCTCAACACTTTCATTCATTGTTTTACCACTCATCAGTATTTTATCCTGTGAATGCTGCCATTTAATTTTTCGCAGTTGTTCGATGGATTTTATTTTCAAAAAAATTTGTTTTTTTATTTACGTAGTTATTGTGTTTATGTGCTTAAAAAATAACACAATCAACTATACTGGTATTATTCTACTAAAGAACATGCTTTGTAGGCAATTATAGTATTGTATTATTTAAGCAATTATTCCAATAAAAAAAATTTTATGTTGATAATAAATATGTATTTTTATAAGAAAAACTTTTTTGTTTTTTGTCCTATCAAACTGAAACTTGGACACTATCAGTTTAGTTTTGTTCTGTTTTCTGGCCATAACACAAATAACATACACGAGGTTTTCGTTTCAAGATACTCAATGTGTATTTGATACACAATTGTGTGAACGCACTGTTTTGATTTGTTTGTGTATCAGTATTAATCAGCTGTTTTTGTATTTGCATATGTAAAGAAACCCTTGAAAATACCCTTGATTTGGTAGACTTGTCCATTCTTTCAAAATTCACTATGTTGGCAGGCCGCAGTATACAAGGTTTACCCTACTCAATCGTCGATTATATTTACGGCTTAGCGTATATTTCTTTTCTTTTTTTTTTTTGTATGGAGTTAGTTTATATATCGTACTATACGCTGTATAAACTAAATAAACGTTAAATAGACGTTAAATAAAAACACATGAAATCTAACCTGTTCCTACTTCCAATATACTTTGCAGTTCACAGTAAACGAAAGAGTATGCACATAATCGTCTTTGGGGATAAATCGTGTATCGACTGGTTTTCATTCTGAGAAACAAACACGTGCACGTTGCAAAGCTATACTTTTTTTCAGAATTTTTTTAACAATATAATTCTTTTTCTCGCTAATTGTAAGTATTTGTAACAAAAAAAAAAAAAATTGCAATATTCTTTAAATAAATTTGTAATCTTAGCCATCAGCATCTAGTAGCATGGAGAAATGTGAAGAACAACCTGTAAAGACTAGTCTCTCCGACATGGGCCATACCATTTTATTACTTCAACCCGGCATAGTGGACACGCGCACTTTTGCCGCATATCATGATATAATTGAATGCTTAGAAGCAATCGTTGAGATGTGCGCAGCTCATGAGAACCGTGATAATCCATTCACCTCCTCTGGCATGCTAGATAATCCTGGTGATTACTCTAAATTCATTGATGAATATGAGGTTTTCGATTGTTTGGTACTCCACAAGCCAACCAATTCCTATCGTTGTTATAGCAAGGAGTGGATCAAGAAAAGCCTAAATCTGCATTTTAAAGACTAAAAATGGATTATTGGATGTAATAAAACTCAGCGAAATTTCAATAAATTCTCCAATCTAAACTAAACTAAACTTTTTCACATGCATTTTTTTGTTTTCGGATTAATAAGCAAGTGAGAAAACTTTAACAAGCCCAACCGCCTGTAACAATTACGGAAGGATTCATTCCTTTCTTATTTGGCAGGGTAATGTATTGCATACCGCCATGAACAATGATTTCTTTCTTTCGGGCTTTGGTTAAAAAGAAGGCAAAAAGTATCGAATTGAATATTGTGCACTAATGGGTCAACGCATCGCTAGATCTTTCTACTTAGTACATATGCACGAATTGTTGCCGTCGTCAATGTGTTTGTTTAAGATGATGATGATGTAGGCAACGAGACGATAATGGCGGCAGCTGTGAAACACTGCCATATAAATATTTAAATACATAGATTAATAAATTATGTGCTGCAGTTGGTGGATATTCACAAGACAGCTGATCATTTAGGAAATACACTGACTTTTGTTTTAGTTTCTATTGCAACCTGGCAGCACTGTTGCCTCGACTGCTGTGTTCTGCTCTAACTTCTGTAGCAAGTGTACTAAATATGAATCTGTTACTGTTTTATGTGACAAAAGGTCTTATGAGAATCTTGTACTTGTAGCGTATAAAACAGAAGCAGATCCGGAAATGACAACCAATTCTTGATCTTTTCTGTTTCTGGGGATTGTGCTGTATCCAAGACAGGCTCAGCTATGAACAAAACTTGCTTTCAGTAGATTCAAACACATTTCATTATATTCTTCACGGTAGTGAATAGTGTTATGCTCCACACAAACTCCCGAATTCATTTTCTTATTCAAATATTTTTATCCTATCAAACTGCAACTTTGACACTATTAGGCGCAGGAATTTGTCGCAAACAGCCAAATCGGACCATTAGGGATGGGTATTCCAAACAAACCATCTATTGAATACTACAATGAAAAATTCACTGCGTGTAGAGTATTTCATCTTCGGTATGGAGCAGTTTTTTCTTGTTTATTTTTTTTTTTGCAAAATGTTTGCTTATAAAAAGAAACAACAATGAAGATGATGATGATAACTATAAGAAAAGACAACATACGTAAGAACAATAAGAAAAGCAAAGGCAATAACAAAGGTACAAAGATAAATCAATATGCAAAAGGCGACAACTCGGAAAGACAAGAAGCGTGACAAAATGATAAAGTGTCTCCACTTGAAATGCGTCCTAGAACACACAAATAAGATATTGTAGATAAATGCACATACACATGCATATATATATTTCTATGATAATGTTGGCTTCCCATAGACAATTGCGTTTGTTGAATGTTGTGTATGAAGAAAGAAGTGTGAAAGTGAGCAAAGTGAGCAATAAACATACGCGATTAAGTTTATTATGAATACTTGAATAGCGAACAATGACAAATGGCAATTGCAAATGTGTGTCTGTCTATAAGTATCTAGCAGCAAAAAGGCACTGAAAATTATACGTACATACGAATACAATAGATATACATTCACAGATAAATAAGATAGATAGGCAAACAGACAACAGACAACACACAATATCAATTCAGTTTGACGTTGTTTTGTTGACTTTGACTTGTGAGTTGAGAAAATAACAACTTCCGCCAAAGAGTGACGGGAATGATGACAATGAAGGACTTTGCATTTCTAATTGCAATTGTATCTATGTATGTGTGTGCAACTAGTTTTCTAAGGATCTACATAGGTAGATGTGTGTGTAAGTAAGAAAGTTTGCATTTGAAATACTAAATCAACTGGCTTCCGTTCTGATTGTTCGCACAGCAAAAGGATAAGAAACAAAAATTAAATGTCTTTTAAGGACAATCTGATTATTACTTTTCTTTCTTTTTTTTTTTTTTTGTTTTCTTTGTGCAAATGAATTTTTTATGTCATTCAAATGAATTTATCTCTGATTTTTTTTTTGTGGTTTTTACTCAATAAAAACCACAAACAATTCAATTCTTCTTTTTGCAACTTTAAACATCCTTATTATCCTCAAATTACATATGTGTTAGTACAATACCAATTCAATTGAAACCTTAGACAACTAACACATATATTAAATAGTTTTTGCTGCTAGATATTAGATATATGTTATACTTATATTTTAGGTAAATACCTAATGATATTCGATGAATTCATGGTTACTATTAGACATTTTATATATTATTAGCTAAGATTCAATGACTCATATGTTTTTTGATTATATTAATGTCTCAGTTGTAGGATATTGGAGAAGATCTAAGGGTTTTATATACCTATTTGAAATAGTGAGCTCTAGTCCTCACCAAGTTTAGACAGTCATTCAACACATGGTCGGTCAATAGAGAGAGTGTCGCCCCAGAAACGGAATTGTGATTGTGAAACCGTTGAGTGTGTCCTATAAACATCGATTTGGATACAAGGTGTCCAAACTGTTCTTATTAAATCTGTTGTATCTATGATAGAAGTGTTCTAAATTCTTGATATTCTTTTGAGCTATTATCTTGATGATTTATCTCTAGGGATCTGACTATGAATTGTAGGTCCTTATCTGTTGGCGGGTTGAATAAGCTCGATGGCCATTACCAAACGGTAATGGTATACGCCGCTTTATCAACTTGCCTTTCCCTATTATGCCTTGTTGGCTGGGAACCCAGAACGCCCCTTATCTACGATTACATTGTTGTGAGTTACAAGTTGTGACAGTTTTTGTTTTTTACTGCTATGCTGGATAAGCTATCGGTGCAGACTGAAAATGATCCAATAGTTTCTTGGCCTAAATGCCTTCAAAAAAAAAAGCCCCTGCAGTAAAATACAGAGCAGTTATCATATATGAAGGGGTTGATTCGATGTGAAGTAGTTGAAATTATGCAGGAGTTTGGCTTAATTATTTAAATTTAAATTTTAGATGAATAATTGGTTAGATATAGGTATTCTTTCAGACTCTTATTCTACGGAAAAATACCTAAGAATGATCACATGCTCTCTTCGTTGCTCATCTATGATAATTGTCTATTCAAAAATTGATTTTCAGTGGACCATAATTTTATATGAGAAAGTATTGACCATTTTAACTTTTACAGAATGAATCTCCTTCCATAAAGTTTATTCTATTGTCAAATGTTAAGAATAATAAGATGAGTCTTTATTACGATCTAGTGACTTACCTATTTCCAAATATTGTGAGGTATTTCAATGACTAAAAGAGCGCTGACTATGGAGCGGAAGACTACATAGAAATATTTCAAAGGGCATAATAAATACACTATGTCTGTAGTTGATTTAGTTGAAAAGTTTACTGAGTTTGTGGTCCATTCAGTTTGGTGTTTTATAAATACATATAAGTACATGTATTTGCTGGCTATCTATCAACTTATTTTGATTCAGATTTAGACGGATTCAGATAGAAAAGCAAAACTTTATAATAATAATAATAATTTGTCGGTACAAAATTTACATATGCATAATTAATTAGTATCAAAAATTTAATACTCACACTTTTGAGCTGTTTAAATATTTACAATTCGTGCCAAATTTGCATGCAAATCGCTTTGCTCCATCACCACCAATACAATCGCGTACAGATACACACAAATACAAATACAAATATTGTACAAACAGATATAAAAACACAAAATGAAATTGAAAATATATATATTGCAATAATAACAAGGACAATGATGATGAAGATGATGATGATGATGATGATGATGACGATAACGATGATGATAACGATGAAGATTTTGATTCCAATGATTATGGCAAGTTGAATGAGTGAAAGTTGTGGTTGTTGTTATGTAAAAGGAACATGTTCTCAATGAAACTTAATACTGAGTAATAAATAAAATAGAGAAAATCATTGGTTAATGTATTTCTTCATTAGATATAATTTTTATTCAATGAAAATATTAAAAGTCTATATTTTTGATAATATTGTATGTTCCAAAGCCAAATGAAAGTTCATTGAATCCTGTAAGCAAACAGGATCAAACACAAACAGGAAGTTGCTTAAACTGTCCATGTCGCTTAATTCCACATACAATAATATAAATAGGCACTTAGATGCGGAAACTCAAACCCATTTCTCATTTTGCACCTTCCTTCTCTACAAATTTTCAAATTGATTACCTTTTCCGAGTTTGTTTTCATTTGGTTTGTTTTTCTGTTCTGTGTTCTGTGTTCTGAATGAATTCCCTTTCAGCTTTAGCTATTTTAGCTTAGTGGGCAAATGGAAATCAGGTAAAAAACACGCATGACCGGCCAATCGATCAGAATGAGGATAAACTGGATGAGAATCTGATTGCTGGATTGCTTAGCTTAGAGGTAAGTTGCAGTACTTACTTAGTTACATACATACAGATAGAGATATCTGTGAGCTTTGAGCAAAGGAGTGGCATATGAACACACGATTATTGGGTTAGTTCGTTGTGTTAGTTGGTTCTCTGGTGTGTGGTGTTTCCTGTGTATCTTGCACGTGTGTTAAGCTTTCAAATGCCATTAAAATGTATTTACAAACGTAAATTGATAGCGATTTTGGTTTTTCAACTAAACAACAGCAACAATAACAACAATAACAACAACAACAACAACAATGACAATAACACCTCTAACTATAACCGAAGTGATGGTGGTCGTGTTGATGATAAAGCTTAGCTAAGCTTAGTACTTGATTTTGGGCTCACTATGCGTATACGCAATGCTCAAATCAACATCAAATGGATGGTTTACTCATAGTAGTGTAATACATACATCCACCTAGCTATATGTATGTATATATGTATATGCATAAATATTGAAATCATGATTTCAACGAGCAAACATTTTGTCAACCATTAAATCTCAAATTTCACAATTTAAATTTTATCCTTTTTAAATGAAATGGAAAAAGTAAGTTATTGAAAGAAAGCAAAAATTATTAATTGTATGTATACATTGGAATTGAAATTAGAATGATCTTTAAATATATAAAAAATTAACATGGAAATTATTCCAAAAAGTCACTACCAGTTCTTCGATTGATCGATGAAGCATTACACTTCTTGTTCAATTGTTATAAGACTTTCATTTTTTTCTAAGAAAATTTAGACGTTGCCCATCTACTTAGTTGTATTAAGAATAAAAGTCTGATGATTTCGACTATAATTGATGAAAGTTGTATGTTTTGTTATGGTGAAATCCCACAAACTTACGACAAAAACTTTTTCAATCTATTCGTTGTGCATCTCTGATGTCTGACAATCGAATATCTCATTTACAATAATTTTCTAAAATAACCAATCTTGTCACACTTACTTACTATTCTATTGTACAACAATAATGTGTCTAGTCAAATGTTTCTATAGACTTTTAATAAATATAAATAATCTATTATATGCCATCTATTTGTCATTTCCTTATTTTGTTCATTTATCTTGTTTTATCTATGGATTTCTAATTTCCAAATGATGTCGTCTGTCAGCACTGTTAGAATGCAATCCCTATATCGATTATCTGTTGCAGTATTTCTCTACTTTCTTTCTTTGGAATACTTTTGTATTTTATTTTATTTTATTTTATTTTTTGTTTTTATTTATTTATACAAGCCAAACCAAAACAAAGTTAAGCCCTTAAAAAACGCAGCAATTCAATATCAAGTCTTTTTCATTTTCTGCTTTCTTTTATTTTTGAATTACTTCTAATTAATACAAATGGTCCTGTTAGAGAATAAAGATATTCTTTTATATACCCTTCACATTTAACGCAAATAAATAGGAACCAGAGCACGGAGTACGGCTTATCATTATGCCTACACCTTTGGAACTAATTCACAGAATCAGTAAAATGAACCTAATCCCAAACAAACTGGAAAACTTGCCAGACAGCTCAGGTCTTCGATGAAAAGAAAATGAGCCTCTCTTGAAAGATTTGCAGGATGTCCTATAAGAGAACATATTGTATCTTCGCTTTATGACTCTAATTTTTCAATGTTGTTTGTAATCCTTATTTTCACTAAATGAAAGAAAAACAAACAAGTAAATTAAGGTTCTTGTTAAGCAGCGGTTTTCTTGATCTGAGTTCTTTTGTGGTTTCGTAAATGTTTTCTAATATCTGAGCAATGCTATCTTGATAATTGAGTGTAGGGTATTTAATTTGAAGTAAACCCAAAGTTAATGTTGTTTTTTTTTTTTGTACATTTAGTTTCCTTTATTGTTCATTTTGTTGTTTGTTGTTTGTTGTTGTTATTGTTTCAGCTACTTTACTCTTGGCACAACAACAGTTGGGAGAAAAAGTTTTCCCATTTGAAAAGTTTTTTTTTTTTTTATTATTATTTTTTGTGTTGCTGTTGTACAACTGATTGTTGTTTCTTGTTGGTTCCTACGATTTTAACTACACTAAAATATTCCCTTAGACTCCAAGTTCACTTTCTGATACTTTGTTTCCATGTCTATTTGTTTGTTTGTTTGTCTGTCTATTGTTCCCTTCCACATTTTGGTCGCATTCATTCTTTTTTATCACTTTGTTTCTTTTCGAGTGGGAAACGTGTTTTTTCTTTTTTTATTTTGAATGTGATTTTGTTCGTTGTGTAATTTTGCAATAAACAGCAAAACAGTTAAAAAAAAAAAAAAAAGAAAGAAACTTAAGTGAAAGAAAAGATATGAATGTGTTTCTATTGGTGTGAATGTGTGTGTTTAGTTCTCTAGAAACAAAAGAAACAAAGGATTTATATGCGTAATATATTAAAAAGAAACTCTACTCTATAGAATGGAAAAAAGCCAAAGAACGACAAGAAATGGCAACAAAGAAACAGAATTTTACAAAAGAAGCATTACAAAGTCCTGTAAAATAAATGCACTGATACAAATATCAAATAAAATCATTCGAATTACTGAAGACACAGTACATACTATTGTATATTGTATATTGTATTTCCTTCTCCATTTGAACAATTCAATATTCAATTCGCTATTAAATAAACTAACGGGAAGATATTATTGATAGGCCTAGCATGCATTTGGATTTGATTCTTACTGATAGTCAATTTATATGATGTGGAAGAGTTTTTAAGGTTTCATCGGAATGTATACTTTTATGAACAGAGATTTATCTGATCTATTTAGTGAAATATGAAACATGCACATGTAATAAGACTCTTATGATGGAGAATACTTTATGTGAAGGCTGCAATCTGTTTCAAGTTAAACACAAGTTGAATTATTTCAGTTGCAATGAAAATTCATCAAATAAAGCTCAGGTTAAGACATTTCTCATAGAAACAGTTCTCTTATTAAATGAACACAACCAAAGCATGAACATATATCCCGAGGTTTTCTAGCAACTTAAATTTGTAACTCTTTATGAAATAATTTGAGGAAGATTAAATCAGTTCTGTCTCTTGAATCAATGAAACCTGAACGAGTGAAGCAATTTGGGTCGAAGAACTCAAAATGCTAGAAATGATCAAAAATATTGTATAAGTTATGGTTATAATTGGGAAACGCTGGATAGGTAAAGCTTTCAATAGAAGAACTGTAATAGGCTAAGTTGTATCGATAAAACGGCCTGCAAAATAAAGCAATGGGAAAACGGTACACAGGAAATGAGTAAGAACTGTGCTGGACTGCTTTGGATAATAATTTCTTTTTATAGTTTAGTCCGAGTCTGACACTCATCGATGCACATCGTGCTGGTGTCAGACGGACGGACGCAACAGAATGTTAAAAAAAAAAACATAATGCTAGAAAACTATCTGTATCTATACATTAGTCCCACCTACCGGATCTAGATATAGCTGAGAACCATTCAGGTGACCCCATAAGTCAAATAAAAAAATGTCATGTAGCCATTTATTTTTCTTATGTAGAGAAGATATTTAGATTGAACATCCTCAAATATCTGCAATGTACATGGATTGTTCAATACGTCATTAGAAAATCCGAGTGATGGTGCTTGAATCATTGATAACTTTTCTGGTACCTCTCCCATAAACCCATGTATTTAAATTCGTATTCTTATTAGACAATATTTTTTGGTTTTTCTCTTATCAAAAAGAAAATTTGTCCATAAGAAGTGTCTATCTTGTATTCACAAACGAAGTAGATTTCAAAATCCTAGAATTACTGGATCGTATAGCTCTCACATAAAGCCAGATTCAAATTAATTTTTTTATTTGAAAAAGTTTTTTTTTTGTGTTTGTTTTTTTGAAATCATTTAGCAAAACTACAATATTATAAGTTTTTGGCCCCTAGAATTACTAGAGCTATAAGATCCCAAACAAACTTAGATTCTAATTTATGTTTTTATTGCATTAGTAACACTTTTTTGTTTTTTGTATTATCGAGTTGAAATTTTGTACACAATTAGTGCCAAATCCATGTTTACCAACCAAATGTCAAGACCCTAGGATTAGTGGATCGTATCGAAATCAAGAAATCAAGACAAAGGGTTCTCATCAAAATATTGTACGATGGACAAAATCATGGAGTTAAAGTTCGAAATGGTAAATCGTAGTCACCTGATTTGACCACCGTGAGTTCTTCTTATTTTCAAATTTAAAAAAAGAAATTTTCAAGAACTTCCAAGTTTTTCTTTTTGTTTTCTTATATAAGAAAAAAAAAAAATCGAAATAAAAATGGTTTTGCAAAATTTTTCTCAAGAACTTATTGAACTACCCACGTATCTAACAGGGTATTTTATATTCTGATAACTGACTATGAACAAATTGTAATTATTTGCTTTTGTAAACTTTTTATGCAAAGAAGTTACTATGTATATACCAAATATGCTTGGACTTGGTCAAGTTCCAATTTAAGAAAGTTTCTTAACTTTGATGATGTTTCGGCTTTAATGTTTATTCTTGTATTTATTAGTTTTTGCCCAGATAATTTGTTATTGTTAAGTACTTAATTGAAATATATTTGCAAACTTTACTTAATTTACAAATTTTACAAAAAGGAAAAAATTTTAAACATTATTGTGTTTATCTTTAAAAGTCATTTCACCGGTTTTCATTTGAAAATCTTTCATGCAAGTGAACATTTATTAGTTGAATAAAAAGCTAAAGCTTTAGGCATGAATTTGGAGACAAATTTTGAACCTTTTTCCTTTAAGTAACAAATGGATTGACTGGAGATTTTATCATCACCATCCTCCTCTCTTTCTAAGTAATATTTTTGCTTAATTCTCTAACGAATAGACTTTACAGTGTGATCATTTTGATTCATTCGTTTGCGAAGGTTTTGTTCACATTGCAATTTATACAAAGGGGCTAACCTAACCTAACCTAATAATAATAATAATAATAATAATAGTAACACTAATAATTCCTAGGAAACCCCATGTGGTGCTATCACTGGTTACTTTGTTTTTTTGTTCATAAGCTTCCTACAGAAATTGCCGTCACAAATTGTCCTCTCTTTACTTTGCATTATAAAAGTAATTAATCGAAAATACAAAATTGTGGTAAGAGTTTTTTTTTAAAATTTTGGTGGAAATAGAAAAAAGAAAAGTGTAATAATATTGTTCTACTATGTGAATATTAATGCCAAATATTTGTGAATGGTTTTTTTTGTTTGTTTTTTTTTTTTTTTGTCAATTTCATTACTCGGTGTCACATGTCTTTGTAGAGACAAAAACATACAAAAAATTGACAATTTAAAATTTTTCTGCTGTAAATATTGTTTATGAAATATCGAGGAAATTTTTCTTTCAATTCATATTGAAAAAATTTTCTTTATTGAACAGCCGCTGAAATTTTTTTAAATTTAATTAAATAAAAAACCAAGACTATACATCGGCAAAAGATTACGGTAAGATGATATAGGTAAATCATAAAATTATGAGGAAGTCTGGAACATACGTGTATATAAGTTTCAATATCTGGTGGGATGTCCCTTACATTTAAGGACATAAATTAGACGTTTCGGAATGGAATGTCCAATTCCTTTGGTGACCGTCAGAGTAATTTTAACTCATTTCACACAAAGTTGCTGTTGGCTTCAGTAATGTCTACGGACTCGGGACGTTATATACAATAGTAACCAGAGTAGTACGAATTGGGTCATTAACCTGTTGGAAATATAAATTATTTGCTATTCTCCATTTCCGGGCACTTCGGAATAAATTCTCCTTTAAAATATTGACACAGGTTTCTTATGCAATCGATGAAGGTGAATTTTCCTATGTCGTAGCCACCAAATAGCTTCGCACCCTTATGCCGACTTCATTTTATTTTAATTTAAATTTTCCTTACTCACTGTTTATTAAAAAATATTCATTAATCGAATAATTATTTTATATATACAATAGAAAAATCAAATATGAGTGCTGGAAAGGAACATGTTGGTATGCACCGATTGTCACCAGTCAGTGACAGTGGTGATGAGGAAGATGCCACTGTATTCCATATGGGCGATAATGAGGTATTGGTATTGTTCTTATTTAACAAATTGGTTTTAGTAATTCTTATTCTTATACTAAGAAGCAACTACATTCCATGAGGAGAACATAATTAATTAAAAATAATTAGAACATACACAAAGTATAGTGAAGGTTATTTTTAAAGTCAATAGGTTGATTTATGTCTAGGGGTTATATATATAAAATATAGAAAAATATTGTATATAAATGCATGTTAATATCTCCATACATAACCATGATATATACTTTGTGTGTATTACAAATTTCCTATCGATTTAAACTTAAACTAACTATATTGAGGCAGGGTATGAACGAGAATATATGTGGAGACTATAATTAGGATTAGTCATTTTAAATGTCCTTCATTATATTCTAATAAAAATCTAATCTGTCTAACTTTGATTTCTTTACAAAATATAGATGCAACAAAATAGTGATGTCCAAGAAGCGAAGCCCAAACGGAAACAGCATGAAGCTATACCAATTCCTGAATTCATAATAGTGGATATCATAGTTGTAACTAATGATTCGGATTCCGACTTGGAAGAATCACAATAATGAAAATGAGATGACGCATGACCCATAATAATAATAAGCTTCATAATATTTGACAGAATATTTAGTTCTTTAAACTAAGTGCTTTGTGTTTTGTGTTTATTTGTGTTGGATATTATTCTTATTATATATTTCATAATAGCATGGCACTTACAAAATATAGTTTAATGCACAAAATATAATCAGTACAACCTTGTTGAAACTCTCATTTTTCTACCATATGTACTATGATTCTATGAAACACTGATAAGGCGATCATAATAACATAATTCTATTCTGCAAAGATAGAATGTTGTTTACATAAACAGAGCGATGAGAGAATAAATAGCATGATGAAATATCTATTCCACATTTCGTCATGCTATGGTCATGCCACGCACAAATACTTATTTCACTAACACTATGATAAAATGCATAATAATTGCATGATCATGTCGGGGGCGCTTTAAAACATAAACATTTCTATGGAAGCGATGATGATTATGATAATTGCCACCAACCTCAAATATTTTGATTAACAACAACAAAATTAAAAATCTACTTAAATTGTGAAGAATAAAAAATAACTTACACATGCCATAAAATCATCTTAAAAATTTCTTTTTTCTATATTTTTTGCCATACTATACAGTAATATATATTGTATGCTTGTGTGAATAATCATTCTAATATTGTATATGTGTACATCAAGTAGGCAAGTGTGTGTGTGCATTTATATAATTGCGGAAGTTTTTGCCGGATATTATACCTACAATAATTTCTTTATCCGATTTCTTGAATACCATTGATCACTTTAAAATTGCCAATTAGTCTTTCTGAAAACGAAATGCAAATCTTATCTACAATAATTCTTATGAATATACATAGACTTAGCATTTGCCAAGCTTGGATTTTTTGAATTTTTTTTGTATGAAATTAAATGGAAAATAAATTTCATGGGAGCTGCGGGGTTGTTTTATGTAATGTTGAATCAAGTGGTAAATGCAATATCAATATCAAATCTTTATTTTACTTTACGAATATTATACTTTTTAAAAGCAAGTAAATAAAGCAAAACATCAGATTTTATTAATCACAATTACGGTGCTTTTTGCGTTGATTTTCTAGTATCCTTTATCATCTGTCCCTTAGTAGCCAGAACATTTAATAGACCATTCCGAATCGTCAAGTGGGCAGCACTGATTAGACTCTAACCAACGTGAGATACAGTGTTGATGAAACACATGATTGCATTCACCCATTACTGTTAAACATAGTTTCTTAGACGCATATGGGCCCCTTTCGGCCAGACATGTACCGCAAATATTCAGCACCAGTTCCTTACAAAATATGCAATTCACATATTCGATGGCTATGGGGAAAGCGAAAGATTAAATTGGATTTATATACAATATATATATAATCAGAAAAATCTGTTTGTACTTACATAAAGGGCGCGAAAACATCATAAATGGTATTGGATTTTCATCATCTTTGATATTTTGATTCATCTTCTTTATATTATATATTATATGGAAAATCTAGGATCAATAAAGTTCAAATATCAAGTAAAGTAAGAGCTCCATTTAATTTCTGCTAATAATATTATACAAAGACAAATTTGTTACTTCCACCAACTACAATATAATTTATGGTAATAAGAAACTAATGTGTGGTTCAAAGGAATATTCTTGAATATTTTTTTATTTAAATTTACTTCAACCTATCTTCCAATGTTACACATCTCGTTTATAATTTAATAAACAAATCATTCTACTTGCAGATTTAAGTAGATGAATAAAAATGTTACAGACAAAGCCATGATAGATATTAATCGGAAGTAGTAGTCATCATATGATCTAAATAATCAAACTCTTCTACTAATATTAACAGTTCTTAGATCCTTCAAGTATAGTTTGCTTGAGCCTTATGACAAGCTACAAAACATATTCGTAAAAAAAAAAAAAAAATATCAAAATTGGTCTAGCCATTTAGGAGATAAAGATTCACAAAATTTCGTACACCCGAATGTTATATATAAGATATTCGAAACAAATTAAAATTCCAATACACTTCTGTCGTCACTTACTGGAGTCGATGCCAAGTCGCTTTGAAGCAGTCATACAACAACAAGGATTTTCAACTAAATATAAAACAATAAATAATTTCTTTATGGTCTCAAAGGTTTAATGATTTCTATATTGTGTTCCATTACAACTTTTAGGTATTTACATACTTTCAACTTTGACTGGCCACTTCGCACTTTCTAACATACTGAGGAATGGGGGATATCGATAAGAAACTTTAATTAAATACTAGAAGTACTGACAATTTGCAAATCAATGTGCCACAGAAGTCTCATAAAGCAATTTCCCAAAGGAATCTGGGTATAATAGCCGACTAGTCCGTAAGAAGCCCTTCTCATAAGCATTTCTAATAGGCAGGCGCATTTGGAATTTGCAAGTAAATATGTAAACAAGTCACAATTTAAAAGAAGAAGACGCAGTTTAAGTCTCTAATGACAGTATACATACAAGTATATTGCAATATTGCAAATGTGTTATGAAAATGACTATAAAAAAAATGCATCCACAAATATTTGGCATTAATATTCTCATAGCACAACAATATTATTATATACAATTTTACTATAATTAAATAAATTAAATAAAACAATTTTCTTTTTTTTTATTTCCACCAAAATTTTTAAACATTTTCTTACCAGAAATTTAGATTTTTTAATTATTCACTTTTGTAATGAATTATCCACGAGAACTAAGAAGAAGATAATTTGTGACTCCAATTTCTATACGGAGTTCATGAACGAAAGGATCAAAGTAACCAGGTAGATTAGGTAGATTATGAACACAATACTAAGTCAGAGTTGATCTAATATTTCATTGGAGTCAATTTTTCTTAATAACGCCAGACAAAGGCGAATCTGTATAAATTCCAAACGAATGAATCAAAATGATCAAACGGTAAAGTCTATTCATGAGAGATTAAATCAAAAATGTTACTAAGGATGTGATGATAATGATGATGATAATGATAATGTTATCATCACCAGTTGAATTGCATCTAACCTCAAATGTTTCGATTAACAACTGCAAAATAATCGAAAATCTACAAAAATTGTGAAGAATAAAAAATACACATACACATGCCATAGAAACATCTTAAGAAATATCTTTTTATACTCTTCTTGTGTGTGAAAATAATATATTTATTAATGATATCAATGAATGATAATCATTCTGATATTGTATATGTATGTGTTTGATGACGCATGCGTGTGTGCATTTGTCCATGCATGTGTATATTTAAATATTTGTGGAAGTTGTTGCTAACTGGTTTTGTCATTTCCTCTCTTATGCGCGAGCGTAACTTCTCCCTCCCTTGGCCCCTTGGCAATCTTCTTGAGCACCGGTTTGCCTGGAGTAACTAAAACGGATTAATGCGTCACGTTACATTACAAATCTGTTTTGAAATTGCATCGTAAATGTTCGTACATTTGACGATAATCTTTTCTTACCAATTTCCTTTTGTACGAGGTCTGTTCAAAAAGTGTCGCGAATTTGAATTTACGCTATAGTTTTCGATATCACCAATATATGTTGCCATTATCAGCCATTTAGCATTGTTAGTTTTTTTGTATAAATAAAAAAGTAAGGTGTATTTGGGCTCGTATTCGATATATATATAATTCTTTGGACGTAGTGACAGATCGAGATGACGTTGTTCACTACCCAACAGAATTCCTTAATTCTCTGAACTCTCCGGGACTACCTATATTAAATCTTAAAATTGGTACACCCATTATATTTCTATGTAACCGTAAGCCGCCCAATTTATGCAATGGTCGAAGACTACAAACTAAGCGTTACTTCCCTAATATTATAGAGACGTCTATTTTAACAGTTCCAGCAGCAAGCGAAATTACGATGATCCCCAGGATACCAATGATTTTAACCGAGTTCAGTTACCAGTCAGAACATGAACAAGGGCAAATATTTCATGCCTTTGGTATATTCTTGACCATAGAAATGAAACTCAAAATGTTGTTTTTAAGGAAGTCTTACTCGGCGTTATGGCTTACATATGTACCATATATATAATTTTTTTTGTTTGTTTTTAAGCTAGGATGTAGCAACCCACGCCGGGACAGCTAGTACATATATAAATTGACTTCATAAACTTAAGACGCAGAAACAATTGTGTTCTCCTGTGTAATTTGTGGACATTTTTTGACAAAAACATACTTTGAAAACCAGTGGGAACGTGGATATCAACTTAATAATATATTCCTAATGACAGATTCCCGATGCGTAGTTCATTGCTTTGCAGTTTTCAATTAAAATTTACATTTGTAATAAATAATTTATGATGGTACTCAATAATTGGCACTTTTAATATTGTAATACCTAATTTTAGTTAGTTTTCATTAAGTCACATTGTCAATTTCATTGTTTTCTATATACAAAATGACTTATTCATTCTTGTTCATATTCTTCTATGGCCTCGAGTCTTTATGACTAAATGGACTCGAACACATATTTACAGTAAAATACACTTACTTATGAGTTTGATTTTCTTTTTCTGGTTTGTCATTTGTCGTTCGTGGTTTGTGAACATAATCTTAAGAGAAACTGAAATTCAAAAGATAAAAATGAATAGAAAATTCAATTTAGTCATTCGCCAAAGCGTTTTTAACATTTTCAAACATTTTTGCTAATTAGAAAATTGTAGTTTTTATTGTTAATTCTATTAGTAACTAGATACAATCATGTCTTGCCAGTTTCATTCTTTCGTCGGTTTTTTCCTTGGTATAGTATAATTGTTTGTTTCAGGACTCCATCAACCAAAGTGTCCGAGACTAGTAGATTTTGTCTGTGAAAGTTTGTATTCGAGTTTATATCTTGAGAAGAGACGGGGAAAGGCAATGAAATAAGTCCAATGAGTTGTAATTAACTTTATCCGAAAATCTTTGCTGCACCACTTAAGAGTTAAGAAGATGTGTGTGTGTGTGTTTGTGTGTCTTCTGTTTACTTGTTTGTGTGAGTCTCGTCCTTATCTTTGTTATTGTTGATGGTTGCCGGTTGTTGCTGTTGTAAAAAAAAAAAAAAAAACCAAAACCGAGAAAATAGCTAACTACGAAGAAGCGATGAAAATAAAACAACATTAACTTAGCCTTCAAGGAAGCACCGTCAAACGGAAGTGGCAACATGAACAAGCGCTAAGGATACTCGTATAAAGGACCAAAACGGAAACAACGACGGAAACGATAATGGGGATGACGATGGCAATGGCAATGGCAATGACGAAGTTTAAGTTGAAGTGATGGAGAGGAGTTGGCGCTTTTATTAAGTTAAGAAGCTCAACTTGCGATGAGATACTCTAATTTATGAGGTACGCCAAACATTAACAAAGGAGTAGGGTGGAGGTCTTAGTGATAGAGTGATAAGAAGTGGGAGCGTGTTCAAGGCGCGTACATGGTCATTTAGAAGAACAAATTAATGAGAGGAAACGTTTTAACAGACGTTGTTAGTTAACTTTGTGCATAGGCAGTTTGAATGATGTTTATTTTATTTTTATACATTTCCTTTGCTTTCATTTGCTTGCTCGTCTATTTATGTCCTTGGGAATTCGCCTCTTCATCACCATCATCATCACCGTCCTCATTTCATTGTTCTGCGTGTTGTCCTTTTCTTTTTTTTTTTTTTTTTGTATTGGCGTGATTGTTGTTGTTGTTATTATTGTTGAATTTGCTGTTGTTATTTCTGTTCTTATTTTTGTTGTGGTTTCATTGTTTGAGTGAATACAATATTCTGTTTGTGGCCACGTTGTTATTGTAGCCATTTTTGTGTTATTGTTATTGGTTTGGTGTGAGCGTGATTTAATTGAAATCAATTAACAGTAATGAGTTGGCATTAAAAGTAGATTATGCTTTTTATTTCCCGCAAGCCCCCCTCCAACACCCTTCTTCAATATAATATTCATCACTCCTTTACTAAGTGATGATGAGAGTTGTCTCTGTTGTTGTTGTTTGTTACATTCTTTTTTTCCATTTTATCCTTCACATTTAGTACCAATCAATTGATGTTATGATTTTTCATGAAAGGCTAAAATCCACAGATTATATATTTACAACATATGCACATTTGAATTTCAGACTAATCATCTATGTAAAGACAAATTAACAAAGAATGTACTCGTATGTGGTGAAGAGTGTTCTAAAAGTATTCCACCTGGGTTCGTAACTACGTGCTTACATTCTTCTTCTTCTTCTTAATCTAGATCATAGCATCCTTTAAAGTAATTCCCAATTAACTGAACAATGCGCTTCCATATTTTGGAGCAGTTCTATAAGGGTATGGCCTTCATAGTATCTATATATTTCTTTTTTTCCCCTTTTTTATACGCTTCACACATTGTAACTAAATGTGTAATGTACAGAAGGAGACATCGGAGACCTCAAAAAGTATGCATATATATTCTTGATCAGCTCGACGACTCTAGTTGATTTAAGCCATGTCCGTCTGTCGATCAAATCAATAATGAAATACTTGTATGCAAAGACAACGGGTTTGATTGAAATACTCTAGTTCTGCATGGTTGCAACTATTGTATATGAAAACTATAACACTTTATTTTTTTATATTTGTAATGCAACAGAAACAAATTAAATTATTAAATTAACATCACATGAAACCCCTTTTGGTATTTTTTTATTTATAACTTTTAATATCCTCATCCCCATTAAGGTCACGAAATTATTTGAGATGTTTGGCCCCAAATCGTTCCACTCTCTAAAAATGGCTACAGAATCATTTTGGACTTTCTCTTAGATAAACGCTTGACCTGGAAACATCCTATCACCATCATTGCTCGATCCAGTTCCTACAAAATGAAAAGGCGGTACTGGCTTTTGTGCAAAAGGAGCAAACTTAGCCTGGAAAATAAGCTCTTACTTTACAAGCAAATTGTTGCTCCTTCTTGGAAATAAGGTATCCAACCCTTCTAATTGCAGAAAAATACAGGACATTGAAAATAAGGCCCTCAGGTCAATCACCAATGTCCCCTTGTTCGTCAGGAACTCAACGCTTCATAAAGACCTCAGCAGGCCTATAGTTCTTCAGGAAATAAACTTCCAAAGTAGCCGAGACAATGACAGGTTTTTCTACCACCCAAATCCTACTGCCGAGTCACTAACCAAACGACTTACTAACTGTCCATTAAAAAAAATTTCTACTGTCTGCAAAATGTTTAAACATCAATCTCTGTAATTCCACTCAGTCCTCACAATAATATTTTATAGCTTTAAGTGGTTTAATGTTCCTAATAAATGTAATTACAACAAAAAAAAACACAGATGTGTCGTTGTACACCTGGGTGGAACGAAGTTCCTTTTCTGCTCTAATATTTGTTCCTTATTTTCAGTCCCTCATGGTATTTTTCATATCTGTGTGCATTGGTTTTCAGTTTTTTAAAAGATATTATTTAACTTATCATCATATTATATCATAGTATTATTAATAAGATACATATGTTTCAGATCAATTTTTTCGAGATATCTCGAGAAAACAGCATCAACCGTTGTACAGTACATATTACAGAACTGCGATGGATATTATTAATATTGTACTTAAATGAAACTTGTCTGATAAAAAAGATGAGAGTTTTTTAAATTTTCCTTTCTCATTGAAGTTAACGTTAAGGTTTCCAGCTAATATGGGTGGAAGATTATGAAAATTTTGGTTAAGTAAGTTAGAGCTTTCCTCAGTATATTCTAACAATGATAGATGGATAAATAATGCTGGATTAATTTCAGTTTGAAAATGAAAAAGTCCCCAGGGACCTTCTCACTCTCTTTGAAATTCTTGCAGCAATTTCTTTGTTGATCTAGCTTGCTTTCGATTATGATGAAAACTAAGGTGAGGTATTACAATATTGTTACACGAGATAACACAACCTAAAGAAGTTCTAGCGAATGATGTTTGCTATACACGTAAACAATTTCACTAAAAGTTGCAACTTTCGATTTATGTATGGTCATAACTCAAGCTGAAATTAAAGGAATTGCAATAATTTTCTTATCTGATATCAGATCGTAGTTCAATAGGCACAACAAGATTTCTAACTCCACTTTGTACTCTTCAAGTGATTTATAAAAAACCTTTGCTCTATCAACTCGATTTCACCTATCGTTGATGACGTAAATCTCCAATAAAAATAATATACGATGGCACCAAATTCATCCTTATAATCATTGGTTATTTTTTTTTAAGCGCAAGTCAATTTTTATTAAAAACTCCTCACTGATTATACTAATTTCATCGATGGTTAATATTTTTACATATCTTTTACAAATGTGCGAATTTTTTTTTTCGTTGCTTATGCTTTATTGCTTTTTGTGTTGTTGCTATTATTGTAAATATTTGTCCTCTCATTTATAGGCAAAAAAAAATTGCGCCGACTTCAAAAAAAAAAAAAAGAAGGAGGTTATCAATTCGTTTGTATTTTGGAATGAAATTCTTTTGCGCGGCTTTTTGGATATTTGGAAACTGCTTTAAATCGCAATCAAATTTTATTACATATAAGAAGAAGAATAGTGATGACAACCTATTTGTCGATTAACTTTTAAAGACGTGTCGTATAGTTGTGATACGGTTGCATTCATCCAGAATACTTTTATTGTAATTTTTGGTTGGCATTGGGATGAGTTTTCTTATTGCATTCACAAATTTTTCTTATCTCTCTTAATGATTCCAATTGCACAATTTAAAATAATGAAAGACTGTTATATACTTCTAATGTCAACCCACCGAAGAAATCAATCTAACCAAAAATCTCTTTTATGTTCCTAAAAGTATTTAATCTGGCCATTGAAAAAAAAAAAAAAAAAGATATATTCGAAGTAGTTTTCATTTAGATTTCAATTGTTTGCCTCATTGCGCCAACTAAACTAAAAGTAATCATAACGCGACATTTACTCTTTTGAAAAAGTTAAATAAGAATTCCAGCAAAAGACGAAAAACGAAAACTTTTTTTCTACAAAAAAAAAAAAGAAAGGAAAATTGTTAAAAGTTTTTTTTTTTTATTTTTTTTACTCTCATCATTGTTCTCAATAAAGAAAAATGACAATAAATTATTTATAAAATTCATTGCGGTCTTACTGCGTCTTATCGACTATATAGAAATAAAAAGAAAAACTTTTCCTCAATTGCAGACATTTTCTACACAACACAGGAAAAATTAAAACGTGCAAATATATTATCGAATTGTGAATGTGAATGCTGAATGCTGAATAGCATTGAGACAAACGGATATGGTAAGTATTTAAATATGCCTATTGATGTTCTCCTTTTCTTACAAGCAATAGGCGAATTTGAATTGAAATGCTTAATTGAAGTTTAAGCAAATCCATATAAAATTACACAAAATTCAAGTCATAAAAATTACATGATAAAAAAAGAAATAAATTTCTAAATTTATTGATACTGAGATTTAATATTTTCAAATGATTACTTAACATAGCTTTTAGAAATACTACTAGTATACTAAACATTAACAACTTCTACATCAGAAACATTTAAATATAAGTAAGATTTTCAATTTCATCATAGTTTGGTAGCTTCACTCTCGAATGTACTCGTAAGAGTATTTCTCCGAGAAGTTTTACCAATTGTAGATGAAAGAAAAATTATTTCTGATTATCAGTTCGGCTTTGGTAAGAACTCCTAAGAAAGCCCACCTAATTGGAAAACTACTCTTTTGCGATGTTTGTGGATATTGAACAGGCATTTGATAAGATTCGGAGAACAGGCCTTGAATTCTCTTCAAACTCAAAATCCCACAATATTTAGCTTAAATCTTACGTTTGTGACCATAAATTCTATGTAAAATGTAAAGACGAAATGTCCGAAATTAAACTTATTAAAACTGGAGTTCCATGAGGTAGCCTCCTGAATCCAAAACTACGAGGGTCGATCAATAAATAGTTAGAAAAATGTAATTCTCTTTGTATTTTTTAATTTAATCTCGATACATTTAGTCAAGCATTTTTCCAATTTTTTTTATTCCTTCCAAATAATATGGTTTCCCAAGGTCCTCAAAATTGACGTTTGTTTCAGTGATGAGCTCTTCATTCGACACAAATCTCTTGATGCCGAGCCATTGCTTCATGTTTGAAAAGAGGCAATGATTGCTGTAGGCTAAGTAAAAAGAAGATGCTGGATGGATTTTTCCCTTGGTGACTACACACGTGTGTTGTCATGGTGGAAATTCACTTTTTCTACACTAAATACTTCAAATTAATAATAATAATAATAATATTCGTCGTATACAATGTGAATGATACCGTGTAGAGCTAAAAGAACTGTTGACATAGCCTTGTTGATCGCCGAGCCCACCTTGGCATTCTTCGGTGCTCGTTCATCCGGAGAAGTCCACTGTTTTGACTTTTCCTTGGTATCTGGTGTATTGTTATACATCAATGTTTCCACGGCTCAAAAACGTGTTCGGATTTATAAAAACAATTGGTATAAATGAATCAAAAATGCAAAAGATACAAAGAATAATATTAGCATGAACCGGAACAGGTAGAAAGTTTAAATTTTCACAGCCTGTGTAGTTCAGATCCATCGGGGCTACAGCAACAAATAGTAAAACTAAAATAGAGTTAATTATTCAAAGGGGTGCCCATACAAGAAACATATGGGTTTGTACGGAAGCTATACGATTTAGTAACCATACGAGTTTAAAATTTACTAGGTTGAAAATGGATTAGAAACTAATATTGTCGAAATTTAAGTTTGATGGATCCACTAAGGGGTACTTCTAATACAAACCAGCCATTTCAAATTTATGTTCCTATTAGAAAAACTTTTTTTTTTTTTTTGCAATATTGAACTAAAATTTCGACACTATAAAATTTTGTTATATGCACTGTACATTTGTTGGAATCAACCAAATATAGCCTCTAGGGGTTAACCCCATCCCAGCACCCCATTTCGAAGGGAATCCTCTTTTTTTTTTTTTTTTTTTTTTTTTTTTTTTTTTTTTTTTTTTTTTTTTTTTTTTTTTTTTTTTTTTTTTTTTTTTTTTTTTTTTTTTTTTTTTTTTTTTATTTAAACTGAAATTTTCATAAATTTTATTTTACTTACATTAACAAAGGCACGTGCAATAAATAAGAAAAATTAAAAAAAAAATAAAAAAAATAAGGGAAAATTTTAATATTATAACTTTGACATAGTGTTCGTAGAAAAAAAAAACGAAAATGAAAATGAATCTCCTCGCGTGTCTTCCTCTTCTTCATGACATGCCTTGACATACAGGGTTGCTTTCGATTACGTGACCGACACCGATTACACCTCGGTTATCGCTCACAACTGCTGTAACAGATATTTTATATACTTTTCCAAGATATTATCTACACTTCGAGTTTGTTTATAAGGAATATAATTCTACAATAATTTCAAATTTCGCTATTGGATTTTCATTCTGAACTACTGCATGCTATCACAATCCAATATCGTGGAATCTAAAGTGACGCATTTGCTGATGTTATTGTAAGTATTATTAAGCAATAACCTAGTAATATTTTTTAATATATTTTTAGGGTTCCGGACCCAAAGGGTACCAAAAGGAACCCTATTGCAGAGACTTCGTTGTCCGTCCATCCGTCCGTCCGTTCGTCCTCAGGTCATATCCCATAAGCTGCAATAGCTATAGAGTTTAAATTTTCACAGAATATGTAGATATATCCGAGCATCAGCAACAAATACTAAAACTGAAATATTTTTAAAAACTTAAAGGGGTCCATATACAAGAAACATTTTGGTTTGTATGACAGCTATATGATCCAGTAATCCCACGATCTTGACATTTGGGTGGTTGGTGTATATACATCAGAAACTTATATTTTCGAAATTATTTTTAAGTACTTGTGAATATCAGCAATTTCGTAATCTCGAAATTTCGAAATTAACTCAAAAAATTTTAAAATATTTCCATTGAACTTTCGTCTTGGATGTCATACACCGCGTCAAACAAAGCATCAACATCATGTCGTTTTCTGTGAGATTTAACGCAATGCGATTTCTGGAACTACAAAAAAAAAAAACAAAAAAAAAAAAAACTGTCCTAAAAAGATGCGTTTTCTTTGTGTTTTAATAAAATAGTTCATCTCATTAATTGATCACACCTCGTATTTGGCAGATGCAATTGATACCTGAGAGATACCTGAAAGAAATGAATATTGAAAAAGGAATAAAATACATTTTTCTTTTTAGGGTTACGGACCCAAAGAGTACTAAAAAGAAACCCTATTGCAGAGACTTCATTGTCCGTCCATCCGTCCTCGAGTCATATCTCATAAACCGCAATAGTTGAAATTTTTACAGATACTGAAACTAAAATATTTTCAAAAACTTAAAAGGGTCCCCATACAAGAAACATTTTGGTTTGTTTGGCAGCTATATGATCCAGTAATCCCACTATACATCAGAAACTTATATTGTCGAAATTTCAGTTTGATCGGACTACTACTCCCATACAAACCACCATTAGAATTCAGGTTCTTATAAGAAAAACTTTTTTGTTTTTTGTTCTATCGAACTGAAATTTAGACACTGAAATTTAGACACGATATAGGCGCGGTACATCTGTTGGGATCAGCCAAATCGGTCAACTAGGAGGGGTACCACCCATACAAACCCACCATTAAAATTCAGGTTCTTATTCAAAAACTTTTTTGTTTCTTTCGGACTATTGAATTGAAATTTAGATAATATAAGTTTATGATATAGGTGCGGTACATTTGTTGGAATCAGTCAAATTAGACCCTCCGTGTACGAGTCTGACTCGCACTTGGCCCAATTTTTTTCTTTTGTATAAATAAAATATTGTAAAAACGGATGAAAGTGAAAAAATGGCAGCGGTGATAACGGCGAATTATCATTTTTATCGAGTAGTCGGCTCATCGGTCCTCAGCTTTGAGGAATTACGTACTCTAGTTTGCCATATTGCTGCAGTTGTTAACTCAAGACCCTTAGTTCTTCTTTCAGAAGATCCTACTGATTGGGATTGGTTCATCGTTTGCTGCCATTCAAGAGTCAGATGTAACTCATTTGAACTACAATCGGCTTGACAAGTGGCAGCATGTGTCATATTTGCATCAAATTTTCTGGAAGAGTATTTTACCTTGCTGCTACAGCGTTCCAAGTGGCGCGCACCCAGGCCTGCCTTAAAGGTCAATGATATGGCAGCCGCTCTGAATATGTGTAGAGTGTCATAATTATCTTTCTTAGCTGAAGAGGAGACTTGATTCTCAACACGAATATTATAACATATAAAACCCCAAGATTCTCATACCGCCAGTTAACCGTATAAAAATTATTCAAATAGAAAATGCCATGTTGTTTAAAAGAATTGAAATACAAAATGTAATAAGGCAGTTATATATTAGATTTAATTATGATAAATAAATAAAATAAAAAAGTAATAAGGCAAAAAAACTACAATTGTTGCAATATTAGAAATAAATAAATAAATACAGAAAAGAAATAATATAACAATAAAAGAAAAATATTAAATATAAATAATAATAATAATCTTGAATAATTTGTGAATAATCGTACAGTGAAACAAACAGTGACATAGTTTGAGGTTTGTTAATCCTTTTGGTCGACACCATCATATTAGATCAGCAAGTGATGTGCCATAATAAACGCTTCAGTCTACTGCCAGGAACTTTTTTTTCCAGAAATAGCAGATTACAAGGAATTTTTGCACACTTGCCCCATGGATCGTAATGGAATATGGTGTGCTCACTGTAAGTCATAAATTTAATAATTTAAAAATGTGCAAACTTCTAAAGTTTTTCCTACTTACCATCCACTCACTAACGGGTATCTTCCATACACCTTGATACATTCATTTTCCTTTAATTTGTATAATTTTTTTTTATGATTAATCGAATAATGCGATTGTTCCAATATTAGAAATAAATAAATACAGAAAAGAAATAATAATAAACGAAAAATATTAAATGCGAACAAAAAAAAAGAAGAATAATTTGTGAATAATCGTATAGTGAAACAAACAGTGACATTGTTTGATGTTTGTTAATCCTTTTGGTCGGCACCATCATATTAGATCAGCAAGTGATGTGCCATAATAAACGCTTCAGTCTACTGCCAGGAACTTTTTTTTTTCCATAAATGGCAGATTACAAGTAATTTTTGCACACTTGCCACCTGGATCGTAATGGCATATGGTGTGCACACTGTAAGTCATAAATTTAATAATTTAAAAATGTGCAAACTTCTAAAGTTTATCCTACTCACCATGCACTTATTAACAGGTATCTCCAATATACTTTGGCCCATGTATTTTACTTCAATTTGCTTTGCAAATGATGAATATTATTGCATAATTTTTCTTATGAATATGCTAAGTCCTCAAACAAATCCAAATCGAGTTTCATTTCAGCTGCTGGGACTAAAAGGGAGGACAACGGAAATGCTATTATTCTATTTAAACTGAAATTTTCATAAATTTTATTTTACTTACATTAACAAAAGCACGTGCAATAAATAAGAAAAATTAAAAAAAAAATAAAAAAAATAAGGGAAAATTTTAATATTATAACTTTGACATAGTGTTCGTAGAAAAAAAAACGAAAATGAATCTCCTCGCGTGTCTTCCTCTTCTTCATGACATGCCTTGACATACAGGGTTGCTTTCGATTACGTGACCGACACCGATTACACCTCGGTTATCGCTCACAACTGCTGTAACAGATATTTTATATACTTTTCCAAGATATTATCTACACTTCGAGTTTGTTTATAAGGAATATAATTCTACAATAATTTCAAATTTCGCTATTGGATTTTCATTCTGAACTACTGCATGCTATCACAATCCAATATCGTGGAATCTAAAGTGACGCATTTGCTGATGTTATTGTAAGTATTATTAAGCAATAACCTAGTAATATTTTTTAATATATTTTTAGGGTTCCGGACCCAAAGGGTACCAAAAGGAACCCTATTGCAGAGACTTCGTTGTCCGTCCATCCGTCCGTCCGTTCGTCCTCGGGTCATATCCCATAAGCTGCAATAGCTATAGAGTTTAAATTTTCACAGAATATGTAGATATATCCGAGCATCAGCAACAAATACTAAAACTGAAATATTTTTAAAAACTTAAAGGGGTCCATATACAAGAAACATTTTGGTTTGTATGACAGCTATATGATCCAGTAATCCCACGATCTTGACATTTGGGTGGTTGGTGTATATACATCAGAAACTTATATTTTCGAAATTATTTTTAAGTACTTGTGAATATCAGCAATTTCGTAATCTCGAAATTTCGAAATTAACTCAAAAAATTTTAAAATATTTCCATTGAACTTTCGTCTTGGATGTCATACACCGCGTCAAACAAAGCATCAACATCATGTCGTTTTCTGTGAGATTTAACGCAATGCGATTTCTGGAACTACAAAAAAAAAAAACAAAAAAAAAAAAAACTGTCCTAAAAAGATGCGTTTTCTTTGTGTTTTAATAAAATAGTTCATCTCATTAATTGATCACACCTCGTATTTGGCAGATGCAATTGATACCTGAGAGATACCTGAAAGAAATGAATATTGAAAAAGGAATAAAATACATTTTTCTTTTTAGGGTTACGGACCCAAAGAGTACTAAAAAGAAACCCTATTGCAGAGACTTCATTGTCCGTCCATCCGTCCTCGAGTCATATCTCATAAACCGCAATAGTTGAAATTTTTACAGATACTGAAACTAAAATATTTTCAAAAACTTAAAAGGGTCCCCATACAAGAAACATTTTGGTTTGTTTGGCAGCTATATGATCCAGTAATCCCACTATACATCAGAAACTTATATTGTCGAAATTTCAGTTTGATCGGACTACTACTCCCATACAAACCACCATTAGAATTCAGGTTCTTATAAGAAAAACTTTTTTGTTTTTTGTTCTATCGAACTGAAATTTAGACACTGAAATTTAGACACGATATAGGCGCGGTACATCTGTTGGGATCAGCCAAATCGGTCAACTAGGAGGGGTACCACCCATACAAACCCACCATTAAAATTCAGGTTCTTATTCAAAAACTTTTTTGTTTCTTTCGGACTATTGAATTGAAATTTAGACAATATAAGTTTATGATATAGGTGCGGTACATTTGTTGGAATCAGTCAAATTAGACCCTCCGTGTACGAGTCTGACTCGCACTTGGCCCAATTTTTTTCTTTTGTATAAATAAAATATTGTAAAAACGGATGAAAGTGAAAAAATGGCAGCGGTGATAACGGCGAATTATCATTTTTATCGAGTAGTCGGCTCATCGGTCCTCAGCTTTGAGGAATTACGTACTCTAGTTTGCCATATTGCTGCAGTTGTTAACTCAAGACCCTTAGTTCTTCTTTCAGAAGATCCTACTGATTGGGATTGGTTCATCGTTTGCTGCCATTCAAGAGTCAGATGTAACTCATTTGAACTACAATCGGCTTGACAAGTGGCAGCATGTGTCATATTTGCATCAAATTTTCTGGAAGAGTATTTTACCTTGCTGCTACAGCGTTCCAAGTGGCGCGCACCCAGGCCTGCCTTAAAGGTCAATGATATGGCAGCCGCTCTGAATATGTGTAGAGTGTCATAATTATCTTTCTTAGCTGAAGAGGAGACTTGATTCTCAACACGAATATTATAACATATAAAACCCCAAGATTCTCATACCGCCAGTTAACCGTATAAAAATTATTCAAATAGAAAATGCCATGTTGTTTAAAAGAATTGAAATACAAAATGTAATAAGGCAGTTATATATTAGATTTAATTATGATAAATAAATAAAATAAAAAAGTAATAAGGCAAAAAAACTACAATTGTTGCAATATTAGAAATAAATAAATAAATACAGAAAAGAAATAATATAACAATAAAAGAAAAATATTAAATATAAATAATAATAATAATCTTGAATAATTTGTGAATAATCGTACAGTGAAACAAACAGTGACATAGTTTGAGGTTTGTTAATCCTTTTGGTCGACACCATCATATTAGATCAGCAAGTGATGTGCCATAATAAACGCTTCAGTCTACTGCCAGGAACTTTTTTTTCCAGAAATAGCAGATTACAAGGAATTTTTGCACACTTGCCCCATGGATCGTAATGGAATATGGTGTGCTCACTGTAAGTCATAAATTTAATAATTTAAAAATGTGCAAACTTCTAAAGTTTTTCCTACTTACCATCCACTCACTAACGGGTATCTTCAATACACCTTGATACATTCATTTTCCTTTAATTTGTATAATTTTTTTTTATGATTAATCGAATAATGCGATTGTTCCAATATTAGAAATAAATAAATACAGAAAAGAAATAATAATAAACGAAAAATATTAAATGCGAACAAAAAAAAAAGAAGAATAATTTGTGAATAATCGTATAGTGAAACAAACAGTGACATTGTTTGATGTTTGTTAATCCTTTTGGTCGGCACCATCATATTAGATCAGCAAGTGATGTGCCATAATAAACGCTTCAGTCTACTGCCAGGAACTTTTTTTTTCCATAAATGGCAGATTACAAGTAATTTTTGCACACTTGCCACCTGGATCGTAATGGAATATGGTGTGCTCACTGTAAGTCATAAATTTAATAATTTAAAAATGTGCAAACTTCTAAAGTTTATCCTACTCACCATGCACTTATTAACAGGTATCTCCAATATACTTTGGCCCATGTATTTTACTTCAATTTGCTTTGCAAATGATGAATATTATTGCATAATTTTTTTTATGAATATGCTAAGTCCTCAAACAAATCCAAATCGAGTTTCATTTCAGCTGCTGGGACTAAAAGGGAGGACAACGGAAATGCTATTATTCTATTTAAACTGAAATTTTCATAAATTTTATTTTACTTACATTAACAAAGGCACGTGCAATAAATAAGAAAAATTAAAAAATAAATAAAAAAAATAAGGGAAAATTTTAATATTATAACTTTGACATAGTGTTCGTAGAAAAAAAAAACGAAAATGAATCTCCTCGCGTGTCTTCCTCTTCTTCATGACATGCCTTGACATACAGGGTTGCTTTCGATTACGTGACCGACACCGATTACACCTCGGTTATCGCTCACAACTGCTGTAACAGATATTTTATATACTTTTCCAAGATATTATCTACACTTCGAGTTTGTTTATAAGGAATATAATTCTACAATAATTTCAAATTTCGCTATTGGATTTTCATTCTGAACTACTGCATGCTATCACAATCCAATATCGTGGAATCTAAAGTGACGCATTTGCTGATGTTATTGTAAGTATTATTAAGCAATAACCTAGTAATATTTTTTAATATATTTTTAGGGTTCCGGACCCAAAGGGTACCAAAAGGAACCATATTGCAGAGACTTCGTTGTCCGTCCATCCGTCCGTCCGTTCGTCCTCGGGTCATATCCCATAAGCTGCAATAGCTATAGAGTTTAAATTTTCACAGAATATGTAGATATATCCGAGCATCAGCAACAAATACTAAAACTGAAATATTTTTAAAAACTTAAAGGGGTCCATATACAAGAAACATTTTGGTTTGTATGACAGCTATATGATCCAGTAATCCCACGATCTTGACATTTGGGTGGTTGGTGTATATACATCAGAAACTTATATTTTCGAAATTATTTTTAAGTACTTGTGAATATCAGCAATTTCGTAATCTCGAAATTTCGAAATTAACTCAAAAAATTTTAAAATATTTCCATTGAACTTTCGTCTTGGATGTCATACACCGCGTCAAACAAAGCATCAACATCATGTCGTTTTCTGTGAGATTTAACGCAATGCGATTTCTGGAACTACAAAAAAAAAAACAAAAAAAAAAAAAACTGTCCTAAAAAGATGCGTTTTCTTTGTGTTTTAATAAAATAGTTCATCTCATTAATTGATCACACCTCGTATTTGGCAGATGCAATTGATACCTGAGAGATACCTGAAAGAAATGAATATTGAAAAAGGAATAAAATACATTTTTCTTTTTAGGGTTACGGACCCAAAGAGTACTAAAAAGAAACCCTATTGCAGAGACTTCATTGTCCGTCCATCCGTCCTCGAGTCATATCTCATAAACCGCAATAGTTGAAATTTTTACAGATACTGAAACTAAAATATTTTCAAAAACTTAAAAGGGTCCCCATACAAGAAACATTTTGGTTTGTTTGGCAGCTATATGATCCAGTAATCCCACTATACATCAGAAACTTATATTGTCGAAATTTCAGTTTGATCGGACTACTACTCCCATACAAACCACCATTAGAATTCAGGTTCTTATAAGAAAAACTTTTTTGTTTTTTGTTCTATCGAACTGAAATTTAGACACTGAAATTTAGACACGATATAGGCGCGGTACATCTGTTGGGATCAGCCAAATCGGTCAACTAGGAGGGGTACCACCCATACAAACCCACCATTAAAATTCAGGTTCTTATTCAAAAACTTTTTTGTTTCTTTCGGACTATTGAATTGAAATTTAGACAATATAAGTTTATGATATAGGCGCGGTACATTTGTTGGAATCAGTCAAATTAGACCCTCCGTGTACGAGTCTGACTCGCACTTGGCCCAATTTTTTTCTTTTGTATAAATAAAATATTGTAAAAACGGATGAAAGTGAAAAAATGGCAGCGGTGATAACGGCGAATTATCATTTTTATCGAGTAGTCGGCTCATCGGTCCTCAGCTTTGAGGAATTACGTACTCTAGTTTGCCATATTGCTGCAGTTGTTAACTCAAGACCCTTAGTTCCTCTTTCAGAAGATCCTACTGATTGGGATTGGTTCATCGTTTGCTGCCATTCAAGAGTCAGATGTAACTCATTTGAACTACAATCGGCTTGACAAGTGGCAGCATGTGTCATATTTGCATCAAATTTTCTGGAAGAGTATTTTACCTTGCTGCTACAGCGTTCCAAGTGGCGCGCACCCAGGCCTGCCTTAAAGGTCAATGATATGGCAGCCGCTCTGAATATGTGTAGAGTGTCATAATTATCTTTCTTAGCTGAAGAGGAGACTTGATTCTCAACACGAATATTATAACATATAAAACCCCAAGATTCTCATACCGCCAGTTAACCGTATAAAAATTATTCAAATAGAAAATGCCATGTTGTTTAAAAGAATTGAAATACAAAATGTAATAAGGCAGTTATACATTAGATTTAATTATGATAAATAAATAAAATAAAAAAGTAACAAGGCAAAAAAACTACAATTGTTGCAATATTAGAAATAAATAAATAAATACAGAAAAGAAATAATATAACAATAAAAGAAAAATATTAAATATAAATAATAATAATAATCTTGAATAATTTGTGAATAATCGTACAGTGAAACAAACAGTGACATAGTTTGAGGTTTGTTAATCCTTTTGGTCGACACCATCATATTAGATCAGCAAGTGATGTGCCATAATAAACGCTTCAGTCTACTGCCAGGAACTTTTTTTTCCAGAAATAGCAGATTACAAGGAATTTTTGCACACTTGCCCCATGGATCGTAATGGAATATGGTGTGCTCACTGTAAGTCATAAATTTAATAATTTAAAAATGTGCAAACTTCTAAAGTTTTTCCTACTTACCATCCACTCACTAACGGGTATCTTCAATACACCTTGATACATTCATTTTCCTTTAATTTGTATAATTTTTTTTTATGATTAATCGAATAATGCGATTGTTCCAATATTAGAAATAAATAAATACAGAAAAGAAATAATAATAAACGAAAAATATTAAATGCGAACAAAAAAAAAAAGAAGAATAATTTGTGAATAATCGTATAGTGAAACAAACAGTGACATTGTTTGATGTTTGTTAATCCTTTTGGTCGGCACCATCATATTAGATCAGCAAGTGATGTGCCATAATAAACGCTTCAGTCTACTGCCAGGAACTTTTTTTTTCCATAAATGGCAGATTACAAGTAATTTTTGCACACTTGCCACCTGGATCGTAATGGCATATGGTGTGCACACTGTAAGTCATAAATTTAATAATTTAAAAATGTGCAAACTTCTAAAGTTTATCCTACTCACCATGCACTTATTAACAGGTATCTCCAATATACTTTGGCCCATGTATTTTACTTCAATTTGCTTTGCAAATGATGAATATTATTGCATAATTTTTTTTATGAATATGCTAAGTCCTCAAACAAATCCAAATCCAGTTTCATTTCAGCTGCTGGGACTAAAAGGGAGGACAACGGAAATGCTATTATTCTATTTAAACTGAAATTTTCATAAATTTTATTTTACTTACATTAACAAAAGCACGTGCAATAAATAAGAAAAATTAAAAAAAAAAAATAAAAAAAATAAGGGAAAATTTTAATATTATAACTTTGACATAGTGTTCGTAGAAAAAAAAAAACGAAAATGAAAATGAATCTCCTCGCGTGTCTTCCTCTTCTTCATGACATGCCTTGACATACAGGGTTGCTTTCGATTACGTGACCGACACCGATTACACCTCGGTTATCGCTCACAACTGCTGTAACAGATATTTTATATACTTTTCCAAGATATTATCTACACTTCGAGTTTGTTTATAAGGAATATAATTCTACAATAATTTCAAATTTCGCTATTGGATTTTCATTCTGAACTACTGCATGCTATCACAATCCAATATCGTGGAATCTAAAGTGACGCATTTGCTGATGTTATTGTAAGTATTATTAAGCAATAACCTAGTAATATTTTTTAATATATTTTTAGGGTTCCGGACCCAAAGGGTACCAAAAGGAACCATATTGCAGAGACTTCGTTGTCCGTCCATCCGTCCGTCCGTTCGTCCTCAGGTCATATCCCATAAGCTGCAATAGCTATAGAGTTTAAATTTTCACAGAATATGTAGATATATCCGAGCATCAGCAACAAATACTAAAACTGAAATATTTTTAAAAACTTAAAGGGGTCCATATACAAGAAACATTTTGGTTTGTATGACAGCTATATGATCCAGTAATCCCACGATCTTGACATTTGGGTGGTTGGTGTATATACATCAGAAACTTATATTTTCGAGATTTTGTTTGACTAGGGAGGATGCCTCCCGTACAAACCCCTATTAAAATTCTGGTTCTTATTATTATTGTTGCATTCTAAACTTATTACAATATTAATATAATATATAATATATATCGAAGTGAAAAATTGTAATGCACCTTCTTTATCATATTCGCAATGGTTCAAATCGATTTATTATCCATATAGTTTTCATTAAGTAGAATATTAAAATTTTAAAGTTTGACTCTGAACAAAGTTTTGAATTGCGAACTTACACTACAATTTCTGTTGGCTTTCGATAGGATAGTTCCACGTTACCCGGACGAATTCCATCAGAGATCTTATGATCCTTTGTAGTGCTTAGTTGACTTCCGCTTTGAATACCAAGCCGATTGCCTATGCTATAACTAGTATTGGTTTTTGAATCCCTAAGCCCACGGTACCCTCTTACCAAAACAGGATCGAAATCCAATCGTTTGTGGCTTACACATCGCAAAAGGTAGTTAGTGAATGATTCGTTGAAACTAAAATTTATTGTATATATTTTTTGCCTTTTTCTGCATTGCTTTTACGTCAGAAGTCAGAAATGCAATTGATTAAATTTTATATCAAATCGGTTACTTTGTCTGTGTTGTCTGTTGCTGTTTAAACCTCAGCAATTTCATTAATTAAACAACAATTGTTGCAAAAAACAAAAAAAAAAAAAAAAAAACAAGGAATGTATATAAGTATCGCAACACTCAAAGTATGCAAATAAAATGAATTCAAAGGCAAAAGTATTTTAAAAATGTTTTTTAAGTGAAAACAAGTAAAGGCGGGTTCTCTTCACCCAACTTCATACAGTTCAGTGCCCCCCAACCCACATGGATCTGTTCGGATAACAAGTATTTTTCAATGAAAAAAAGTTGTTTGCAAGTTGTTGGGAATGTTCGCGAATATCCAGAAAGAAAAAAACATGATGTCGAATTTATAGCAAGTGTGTAAGTGTATTTCAGTTTACTTTTAATGAGAATCAATATAACCAAAATTTTGTAGAGATTTTAGAAGATAAAAGACATTAAACAATATACTTTATATGGAACCTGCAATATATACTTAGGAAGCTTCTGTAGTGCTGTGAACTTTGTTTATGTGTGAAAGAACCAACCTACATACAGTCAGTCAGTCTGATTTTAAAACATTCAATTGAAATTAAATGTACGATCAGCTAATGGCTTAAATGAATGATTAGGAAATCCGTTGAAATATAAGAATCTGTCAGTACTCAGATTTATCTTATGATAGTAAGAAACTGATTCATTTCAATCATTTATTTTTTAGTATTTATCTTTCGTGACATTGACAAAACAACTGAGTATCCCATCATAGGCCACCTTATTCTTATAGCTCATTACCCCAGACCCTTTCGAGAAGTGAGATGCTAGAGCTATTAAGATTTAAGTGTAGTCTTTGAGGACAAATAATGGCCAAGATAACACTGCATAGAGAGCTGAATTCAATGAACTTAAAACAAGGTGAGGACTGTGTGCTCGTCACATTTTGAGCAGCTACTTGTTAACGCGGATAAGAAGGTTGGTTTTCACCTTTGGAGAGACACAAAATATTTTAAGCAGCAGCCACGTAGAGAGCAGAATTGACAGTGAAACAGCGTTCCGCGCTCAGCACTACAACTCGCTTATGATGCAGATATCCATGAATCAGTCAAAACCTTATAGATGAATGAAATTGGATCCATAAAACATATTTTTTAAGCTGAAATAAAGGCACAAATTCAAAAGCTGAAGAAGTGCCATGATCATGATAAAATCGCTGCTAAAAAGGCAAAAGCTCTTCCAGTGAATGGAGTGTTATTTCTGGTATCACTGTTCAACGTCATGTTACGTATCAGCGCATCGATACTAATCATACCTAGACCTGGTAAGCCGGAGAACCTTGTCAAGTCAAATAGAGTAATAAGTCTGCTTCTGATAGTTGAAAGAATATTTTTAAGTACAATAAAAAGCACACCGAAACATCAATTTGGTTTAGGACTCAGTATGACACGTCACATCAATTACTTACATCGAGTTCTCCAGCATATACTTACTGCGTTTGAGAATAAGCTCCTCCGCGGCAAACGAAACGCGCTTTGTTTGGAAAACATCCTGGCTTTTCAGAGCCAAACGAGCGGTATTTTCATTGTTTAATTAATAATAATGTAATAATAATGAAGCAAGGTCCATTACCTGGACAAGTATGAAAAATTTAGTTAAGGCAGCAACTGAAGCCGGGTCATGCGTAGCGCAGAATATTCTCAGCTTGGGCCCTCGAATACATTGCCGTTGATTCACATTTTGACAAAATCATCATCATCAGCGACGAAGCGCATTATTGGATGAACGGCTTTGTTATTAAAAAAAAAGTGTCAATTTTGGGGGACCGAAAATCCACAGCAGATATTGGAAGTGACATTAGACCCGGAAAAAGTAACTGTGTGGTCATGCGGAATATGGGCCGGTGGTATCATTGGTCAGCACTTTTCCGAGAATGTTGATGGCCAGGCATTCACGGTCAATGGAAAGCGGTATCGAACCATGGTGAACGATTTCTTTTAACATAGTCTGGCCGGCATCGAGACGGAAAACATATTTTTCCAACATTTCACATTAGTCACGAAACAATAAATCTGTTGCGTGAACTCTTTCCGGAGCGATTGATCTTAGTAAACGTTGATGTCACTTGGCCGGTGAGGTGGTGGGGTTTAACGCCGTAAGACTTTTCCCTTTGGGAATATTTGAAGTTGCATATTTGGGCAAAACTGTAAAAGTTGTATCACACATAACCGATGGCACCCAAGAATGGGTCATGTTTCCTTAGTGCCATTGCCTACGGCAATCGGTGAACATGAGAGAAAACCCACAAAGAGTTCAATGAGGGAGCTACGTGGTTTCGGATTTAGTCCTGATTTAATTGTATGTCGATCGGAGAAACCTATTTGTTCGGATTTAAAGGAGAAATCAGTATTTGCTGTCATGTTGGAGCCGATCAAGTTATATGCAAACTTGAGATTAGTTCAATATATCAAGAAAAATTCGACAAGTTTTTCTTCATTTCAATTTCTTTATTTATTCATACACAATTCATTAATTTTACACACAGGTCGTCTTGCGTTGCCAGCTCTTGAATGATTTGTTTGTTTCTTTTCACATACGTGTTGGGATCATTGGCGTTGTTGTGTTGAGAGCGATCAGTGGCCTTGTTGGGTTGACAAATATCTCAAGTGCCATTGGTTTTGGAACAGAATGCAATTATAGAGTTCCTCGAAGAGAGTATACAGCTTAATATTGATTTGAGCAAACGAATCAAATGCTTACAGCAATGCTGAGATCTGGCACATCGATCGGATACCGTGCAACGTAAGGAGAATATAACTATTGGTCAAGGCTTTGCAACATGCTTCACTGCCCGTTGGCTATAAATTGAATATGAAACTCATTGAGTCTAGTTTACTGGTGATGGTTTACTCGGCTTTGCATCACGTTTCATGGATGATGAAATACGCGCCTGCCAGTGAGCATGCGGGAATAAAAAACCCGCATTTTACTTAGTCTACAGGCAGCAGTCATTGAATTTGCAAAGAATATGTTGAATTTGCATGATGCGAACACCATAGAAATAACGTCGGAAACAGGCAATGCCTTAGTTATTGATATGCCAGAACATCATATGGCACCATGCGCCTGAGTAAACGTACAACAATCTTTAGTGATGAATTTACATAGCATAATAAAACAATTATATGGTAATCCGAAATCAGTGGATGAACGTCATCGAACTCGCTACGAGGTCAATCCCAAATATGTAACTCAGTTGGGGAATCATGACGTGAAATTTTTTGGCACTGATGTGGATAAACAATGAATTAAATGATCATCCATATTTTTGTTGTCATCCTAAGTATCTGTGGCGTCTGTTAAAGTCATCGCCGCTATTTCTTGGTCTGATCTTGGCATCTGTGGGTCACATGCCACAAAATAAACAATACTATGCGGTTGTCGTTTGCCGCCATGCCACAATTCTGATGTTTCCTCTGGTGATGAATAAGCTATGTTTGCTTTTAAATCCCCTAAACTGTTTGGTACAAGATCATCACCTCAGCATTTGCAGCCTAATAGTCCCCGCATGAGGGCAAGACACTTTACATTTCACCATCATCATCTATACTTGTAAATGATGAGGCAACAGCAAACGGAGGCGACGACGGCGATGGGTCCAGTGATCGAAGTGAATAAATTGATTGAATTTTATAAAAATGTCACATCATTTTTAACGCGATTTAAACTCGTCTTATTATCAATAAATTATTCTGCTCTTTAAATTAATCTCGTAAGTATAATCATTTTCCAACCTACATAATGAGTTGTTTGAATTTATCTAAATATCTGTACCATATAAATATTATGATATGTTGATTAATAAGATACACAGCAAGCTTCATTTGGTCTAAAAAATACAAAAGAATAATCCAAAAGAATATAGTTGAATCTATGTATACAATAAAATCGTAGATTTTAAATTTTTTGTTTGTTGGCCTGTTTGTATGGTTGTTACAGCATCCATCACGTAAAAGGCACCTATTGAATTCAGAATCGAATTAATGTAGGATAAGAAGCTTTATTGTAAGTAATCGACCCACAGAATAAAAAGATATAAATTTTTAATTGAAAAATTTACAGGAAAATATTTTGATTTTGGTTTTGCATCATGCACAAAAATTTACGGTCGCTGTATTTTGTTATTATTGTATTGTTTTCTCTAATTTATTATTCACTGAGTACGCACATGAGTATTGAGCTATTCGTTCTTTTCTTTTTATATTATGACTAGAGTACACAGCCCGGCGTCGCACAGGCAACCGAAATCCTTAAACTTGTGTGATCAGTACGATCATGAATAGAAAAGTTGAATTATATTTTTGGTCTTTCATTCTCGCTTCCCCCTGCCGCTTTTTTTTTTGGACAACCGGACAGACACAGAAAAAATTCCAGTGACTTGACAAATGAACAGCGACGTACACCTGGCCTTGTCTTCAGTATTATTGTATTATAGAGTCTTTCAATTTATTCAAAACAATTTGTAGTGCGTTGCACAGCACTTGAAATACTTTTGAAAAAATGAGACGAATCGAATAATTTAATTCAAAAATTGGCATAGTATCCTTAGGGTTTTAACGCAGGCGACCTGATTAATTTAAAAATATGTCTCTAAGCTTTATATGCAACAATTGATTCACCAATTACGCGACAACTGCCCCAAATATCGGATCTAAAACTATCCTATGTCCAAGGCGGGAACCAACTATTCACATACAAAAAATTTCATTGCATCAGAAGAATGGTATTGCCGCGCATAAGACTCGAACAAACAAACAAACAAAGTTTAATTTTTATATAATAGATATACATACATATTGTGAATCTAAATCATTCTCAGATCCCCTTGAACACACACAAAAAATTTCATCAAAATCGGTCCAGTCGTTTAAGAGAAGTTCAGTGACATACACACTCACAGAAGAATTATATATATAAAGATGTTCACTGAGAGCGAAGAAAGAGAGACAGTGTGTGTGTATATGTTATTGTTATTATAACAAAGAAGGGTTTTTATAGTTTAAAAAGGTACGCTGACGAAGTCGCGAGCATAGGGAGTTATGGATAAGTTAGAATCGTACCGACCCCGGTATATCATTCTTTCTTTTTGCTGCCCTTTATTTTGCATAAACAGACAGGCACTTACAAAAATCCAGTGCATTACCAAATAGAGAACAATGCAAACCTTCGTGTCTTCAATTTAATTGTATTATAAAGTCTTTCAATTTATTAAAAACAAACCAGAGTGCATTTCAAGAACGTGAAATACTTTTGAAAAAATCTGGCGAATCGAATACTTTGATATAAAGATTGACATTGTGATGTTTGACACAGATGACCTAATTAATTTTGAAATATGTCTTTAAGCATTATATAGAACATTTGATTCACCAATTTCACGACAACTGCACCACAAATCGTATCTAAAAGTGTCCTAGGTCCATGGCTGGACCCAACCTTACACATACACAAAATTTCATCGCAAGCGGTATGGCCGAGTATAAGACTTGAAGAAATAAACAAAGAAACAAATTTTAATTTTTATATATTTGATAGATAATTGATAATAATATAATATGTAGATAATATAATATTTGGACAATAATATAATATGTAGATAATAAGTTAATATGTTGATAATAATATCATATGTAGATAATAATAATAATAATAATAATAATAATAATAATAATAATAATAATAATAATAATAATAATAATAATATTGATAATAAATGATACTTTAGTTTGAGTTATAATATTGTATAAGACAGTTACGAGTTCTGTTGAAAAATTTAAATCAGTTATCTTGGAATCTGTTGAAAAGTTCCTTAGCGATGTCTACTTTAGTAATGCGTAAACGAGATTTTTCGTTACTGACTTCGTCACTAACTTCAGCGCTACCTTCACAACTGTCTTCACTTTCATTTTCTTTTTTATTGTCATCTTCATCATTATTATTTAATAAAGTTGCACAATCACAATCACATTGATTATTAATTGGGTTTTTATTAACCTCGATATCTCGTTCATATGCTTTCTCGCCATCATCATCATCATTATTGTAAATAAATTCATCGATCGGTATATACTTTCCATTGTTCTTTGGATCAGAATTCTCATCACCAACATCAGCAGATTTAAGAAACTCATCAATCGGTATTTTGCCATAATTTTTTGGTAATACATCTCGGTCGCTGTCACTGATATCAAATCTTAATCGATGCGAATTCTCGCCATCATTATCACCGTCATTACTGCCATCACTTTTATCTAATTTAGAAAGATTAGCATTACGATCATTGATATTATCGTCATTGTCATTGTGATTTGAATTGGTAACAGAAATGGGCCAAGGCCTAGTGTTATTAAGATTATTAGGATAAAGATACAATAATCGCAAGCCATGGTATCCGGATGGTGATAAAGATTCCTGATCGTGTACATGATGAAAGCCTGCAAATTGAAATTTTTATTACTACTCGTACTTATTTGTAATATATGAAAAACAAAGAAACGACATTTTTACCGATGCAATTTGAGAGACACAATACCAATATGAATATTTCAAAAAACTTCATTGCTGCAGAAAATATTATGAATATAGAGTAGAATGTCTATCTCCCAGTGTTTTATACTCCAGATATCGCTCACTTAAGAAAGCTTTATTTTTGAGTATGTTAATACCATTAAGTTAACGTAATTTCATACTCTCTGGGAAGCTTTTCTCAATTGGACCAATCAAATTCAGGTTTGCTCAAAAATCTGGGAGTATTTTCTTCTATGATTCAATATACATATGTTATACATGTATTAAAGAACTTGTAAGAGAGAATCTGTAAGAAACTCAAAAAATATCAATTGATTTGAGTACCGATCAATCAAAATATAAATGACTTAGCTAAGTTTCAGATTGGCCAAATGGAGTCAGTAGTCAGCAGTGTTAAGAATTATACCCTATTTATTTATTTATACAATATATATGTTAGGAAAAAGAACTGGAAACTTGATAGTTTAGATAATTTACTAAATGAAACGAAAATTAATTTCAAGTAGATTTCATCTTCAAAGTAAATCCCAACTTATATAGTTTAAAGCCATTATCATCTACATGCTTAAAATTGAAATGGGATTATGGTAATTCTGGTAATTAGACCATATCTGTCTGTCTGTCTGTAGCTAAGCAGATTAATATTACATCCTTTTAACCTTTCCATAGGAGACCTTGAAGAAATTAACGCCGCTTTTTTTTCTTCAGAACAACTAAACTTATGTTTATCTATAAACTTGACTTATCGGACCGATATTTTATGGTATATTGCTTTCTTTAGGATTATATCACTTTTGTTTTTATTGAAAGTATTACAAGATTAGAATTAAATAGATAAATCAATATGGGATTTCAGCATTTCATTCAGATTAGCGTAAGCACTATAAAGGGTACTTATTGTTCGGACTTGGTTTCTCCATTTTAGAAAAACTGCATCAATTTGAATGCAGAGTCAGAGTCAAGTGTTTACTTGGTTCTTAGTCACTTCAGAAAACAAAATGACATATGAAAATCTTAAATGTACTTTAAACCTTTTTCTTTCTCATCTCAATTAAACAAAAGTAAAGTCCAAGTCTGTTGAGGTAAAAATGTAATTAGAAAATTTTTACTAGACCGAAACGAATTTTAATTGATTTTAGTTTTCGTTGACTCAAAGACTTGTGCAATTGTCGTCGCCATTGACTTCTATTTGTCAATTTCAAATTGTTTTAGTCATGATCATCAAAATTTCAATATGACAAGCGTTTTATTTGTTTTGCAAAAACACACTCAAATTGGCATATTATATATTGTATATTATTATTTATTTATTCTAAACAATTCAGAATATACAAATATGACTTTAATAGTCGTCTGTCGGAAATAACTTCTTAAATTTAAGTAAAATAAACTAGAACTTATGACAAATATATATATATATATACACGTATGTTCCCTCTACTAGCTAAGCTAATTTCATAACGTCGACCTATTAAGTTTACCTCTTTTATCCACGCAATATTCTTTTCTAATAGTTTTTTTTTTTACAACATACGTGGCAATCTTTAGTTAGAATAACTGAATAATGTCTTCATTATATACCGCAAGTGCAGATCTAGCATAAAAAAGTTGTTGTTTTGCATGCCTGTTTTTAGCATTATTGCATACGTTGGTGTAAAACTCGGCAATTTCAAAACTTTTTTTGATAAAATAACACAGCATTTTATCCACCTGATCAAATAAAGTATAACCCCATACTTAAGATCTGCTTGCTGTCTTAAATAGTTTCCATTTATAACTTAGCTGAATCTCAGTCTTACTTAAAAAATTATTCCAAGTCAAATTGATATTCATTTTCGCCAGGCAATTCCTATTTTCAACGTGTTTCCTAAAACTAATTTTTAAAGTAAGCACCATTCCTAAGTAGTTGTACTGTGAAGCAATTTTTATCCAGTCGCCTCTAAAGAACCACTTCTCATTTTCATACAAAACAATCCTCCTTTCCTAAAAACCATCATTTGAAATTTATTTAGATTAACTTCTAAATACCTCTTACTGAAATATATTTTGTATCATACATTGCATATGTTTATGTCATCAATAGCAAGACCATATTATAAAAACCCATGCGGGTCATTTAAGTAAGAATCAAAAAGCTATGGTGACAGAAGACAACCTTCTTTGAATCCCGAAACTGTCTCAAACTCATCCAAGAGTTCCCCTCCCGTTCAAACTGCAGATTTTGTTTTGCTGTAGACTTCATTCAGCCACGAATCTTACTATTTTTGTAGATACTCGTATTTCTTGTAATTTATAAATTAAAGACTTAAGGGATACCTTATCGAAAACTGCCTTACAATCAACGAGAAAAGCGTATACCTTTCTTTTTCATACCACTTTAACTGCACAATTGTCTATTGTTGAGTACCCTTTTCTAAAACCTGCTTGAAATTCATTTAGAATATTCCACTTTTCTACCGAATTATAAAGTCTCTCGTTAACTACTCCCATTATAATATTTTTTGAATTATATAATTCATAAAAGAAATTCCGCGATAATTACTAGTCAAGGTGGGATCTCCTTTTTTGAAAATCGAACAGATTATGGATTTTACAAAATACTCGCATATCTTTGAAAGTTGAAACGATTCAATAAGATAGTTAGAAAATTCAGCTAAGAAGACATCTGATAAATTTTTTAGATGCTTATTGGTAATCATAGGTAAATCCTATTCTCATCAGGGACCTTATTTGGTTTAGTTTTTTGTAAAACTAGTTTTACCTCTACTAGCGTTATTTGACCATCAAAATCTTCATTCTCATTAAATCTCTCATCATATAGAATATCTTCTGATATTTGCGGGGGATTTAGAAGGTGGTAAAATAATCTTTAAAATCTGCTCCCTTTCTTTTCTTTTTGCTATTTCCGGATGTATTTGAAATTTTTTGTTCGCAACTGATTAACTAGTCTCTATTAGACAAATTCGAGTTTACATATTCGTTGTTGTATGTTCCCGTGCCAGTGAGTCTACGAGTTGGTCGCAGTGCGAAGAATATTGCTGTCGAGCAAGCATCCGTCGTAAACGAACCAAAATAGTTGATTCCACGGCGTTTTCATGAATTGGGCATCGCTCAGTCCATAAGGAGAAAAAATTATTAAAATCAATTTCTTTTTTCTAATCTTAAAGGTTATTATTTTTTTTTTTTTTTTGGCAATTTGTAATCTATTTCTTTGGCTTATCTTAGCCGGCAAGAAATTTAAATTTTACTCCAAAATATTTCTATGTATTTATTTTCCATATCTTGTGAATGTATGTATATGCCATACAATATTAACATATATAAATAATGTTTATGCATACTTTTGCAACAATTAACAATTTTAGTAAACCTGCAAACTGTTTACATCAACGTAAAGTTAACAAAATATTATCAAACAGACAGACAGATGGATAGAGTGCAACAAGACCAAGTTGGTAAACCAAAGACAGAGTGCACCTGGAAAATTTCTCGCATAAATATGAGCAAGCAACGTAAATGCCAGGAATGGGCTGAAAAGGATAGGACAAGACAGGACAATAAAAGAACAACGACATCAATTTATATGTGTATTTGGCCAATGGCCTAAGCAAGGCAATAGTCTATGCCCCAGGCTCATCCATTGGCTGGCATAAGGTTTATTCTTATCAGCTTTAGACCGATGCCATAACACTGATTATTGCTTCCGGTTGCAGTTTGTTCAAGGTATCTTCAATAATAACAAGAACAACAACAAAAAACATTTAAGGGTTTACCAAATGAAAACAAATATGGAGAAACTCTTTGATTTGCTTTTGCCTCGGCAAGTCAGTCAGATCTCATAGCTTCAGTAGTTTCACTCTCCAAAACACTTCTTTTCCATGAAGTTGGCAAAGAGTTGAGTTGAATGTTGAGCAGGGACCAGCCATATGATGATGATGGTGATGGTAATAGTGATGATGATGATGATGATGATTATAACGAAGTCGGCTTTTAAAGAAGCAGCTCGTTTGTTGTTTGCATGCATTGATTGAATTTGTTCACGCCATTAAATTTGCAAATTGCTATCAGCAACTTTGCATAAACTGCAATGAAAATACACAAAACCCTCACCACATACACTTGTATATACATGTATGTATGTATGTATATAGTTCATTCACAGTAATATATGCTCTTAACTTAAGTTTTAAAAGAGCTACAACTGCTGGCCAACACTCAGGTCAGTCAGTTAACCCAACAGGAATGAATTCCTACAATATAGATACTATACACTTTTCATAGACCAGGACAACATCGCGTTGTCCTTCTTGGCATTTGTGTTGTGGTCATTCTTTTGGTCCTTTGTGTTCATTTCCCACTCCTGCCACCTTAGAAACAACACACATACATAAGTACATATGTTTATATCTACAGAGTCAGTTAAACTTCAAACGAACCAAACCAAATCAATCAAATTGAATCGAACTGAGCTGAATTGAATTGAATTCACCATTCTTAACTGAGGTTCGAGAAATCGTTACAGACTTCATTTATTGTAATCACAAATTTAACATGAGCTAAATGCAACTCAATATGTGACCATCCATATGTGGTTCGATTGCAAGGGAGCAAGTTGTATGCCAATTCTATAATGCTGCTCAGTTTATTGTATTCTATCCCTGTGTTGAAACTTATTGAGTGATCTATTCGTGTATAATTTTCCGTGTCAAATATCTAGGAATGACTCCCGAGAAGCCTCTTACCTGGAAAACACACATCTCATCCACTACTGCAGCTTGCTACGGTAAGTTACAAAAATTAGCTTGGCGATTGTCACATAAATTATGTACCACCAAACACAACAGCCACATCGAAGAGAACAAACCATAGAAAAAAATGTAAGTAGTGTGCCTTACCCTCATAAGCATAATATGGAAATGAAACTTCTTTAGCGAAGGGAGCTAAGTCTAAAAATTAGAAAATGAAATGTGACAAAAATCAAAATGCGATAATGCTTCAGAGACTTAGTGGGGAGTGTCTTATTTTTCGGTCATTCGGCCACTTGTTCGTACGTTCTTTCGTAAACACAATCAGTAAAGCATTTTTTTATCTCTCTCATACTCATCAAGCATCAGCACAAGAAGTTTCACTTCAATAAAAAAGAAATTTGTTTTCAATTGTTTTCTTTTTTTTGTTTCTGTTGGCCGAAACTTTTATTAATGTCGCAATACATTTTGAACTAAAAATTTTAATTTTAATTGATCCACCAAGTGTTGGGAAAATTCAACACAGTCAAGCGCAGTTGTAATACCCTTGTACTGCATTCTGCTCCAAATTTTGTCTTCAAGGAAATTCAGAAGTTCACAGTTCTTGCAACTAGTCTGCACAGTTCTATCTAGGGAGAAATTTAAGATTATTATGGGGGCGTTAATTTTAAGAAAATATAAGCAAAATATAACTTACGAAATACTTGGTTTCCTCTTTTTTGGTATTATTATCAAAGGCACTTCAAACGCCAACCAGAAATCCGCATAATAAGTATAATAATTCCGGTAATAACGTGGAAAGAAAAAACTAAAAATAAATTTTTGCTCTTTTCATCAAGTTCATATGGGAATTATCGAAAATAAGTCTTCGTGCGGTATAGTTTTTACCAAACGACCAGGCACACAATATATTGCCTTGGATCAACCAGAAAAGTAGTGATTCATTACTATGGATATGGTAACTAAATAAATAGATTTGCGATTGAAATTATGTAATATAAAACTTACTCAAAGGTAATAGGCTCACTGCAAAATTACAAAGAGAGAGACATCGACATATACAATCCCCATGTGTATAAAATTAACAAATAAGAATGGAAAAAATATATGATACACAAAAAATGTGTACTAAAAACTAAAATATAATATAATAACGTGGAAAGAAAAAACTAAAAAACTAAAACTAAATTTTTGCTCTTTTCATCAAGTTCATATGGGAATTATCGGAAATAAGTCTTCGTGCGGTATAGTTTTTACCAAACGACCAGGCACACAATATATTGCCTTGGATCCTCCAGAAAAGTAGTGATTCATTACTATGGATATGGTAACTAAATAAATAGATTTGCGAATGAAATTATGTAATATAAAACTTACTCAAAGGTAATAGGCTCACTGCAAAATTACAAAGAGAGAGACATCGACATATACAATCCCAATGTGTATAAAATTGACAAATAAGAATGGAAAAAATATATAAGACAAAAACAAAAAAAAAATCTGTACTAAAAACTGAAATATAATAAATAAATGAATACTAGGCTTATTGCACTGTACCGAGAAGATTGTGATATGGCAATTGAATAAAATTGCCAAATAAGAAAGGAAAAAAATATAAAGACAAAAGCAAAAAAATTGTACTGACAATGAAAAACAAAAATATAAATGAATATTAAAAGCAAAAATTTGACGTAGAACAAGACAAAAAAAAAAAAAAATAAAAATAAAAATCTCTGCAGCCTTCTTGGTTTTTATATCAATTGCAATAAATATAATATTGTATACCCTAAATAATGCTGGATTACTCTCAGCTTACTATATCTTTATTTATTGTTTATATCATTGTTGTTTTGTTGTCGTGTGTTTTGCTGACTTATGAAATCAGGGTCAAATGTTTTCAGCATCGTTGAAAAATAGTTTATGGTACTTTGGTCAATTGAATCTCATGCCTCATGACCCTTTGCCCATTCTCATCACAATCTGTTCCTTCTTAAATTTATATCTTATTCATCATTATTGAAGTTTATTATTTTGTAGGCTTTTTTGTTTCATCTTATCACCTTCATAAATGAAATGAAAAGATCATATCACATTTATCATATTTATGAAGGAGCAACATTGTAAAATTAGCCTAGAACATATGAAAACAATGAGGCAAAAAATGAGAACCATGAAAACAGGTTGCCAAATATACTTATTTATTTTGTACAAAGGAAATAATTAGATTAGTATAATCCAAAGAGATTTGATTGTACATGAAAATTGTTGAAATTTTTTGTAACTTTTCTTAAAGACTTTGTAAAAATCATTTAATATTCGATTGTGCTGAAATTTTTTTATTTTTGATGTTTTGTCACTAAACTCATGGTGTAGAAGGTTGTTTTTTCGCTGCTTTAACTAATCTTGTTTGATGTTGTTGGTAGTGAAAGAACTAGCCACTTTCGCAGTCATCCTCGGAGTCAACAGTTTAGCATATAATATTTTTGGGCGGCATTAGTTGTCAGCGACAGTTGAAAGCCACCCAAAAAATAGAGTAACAAAGGGACGCACTGACTGACATATTGAGAAACATTCAACTTTAACTTTCACGCATTTTTCACATATTCAACACTCATCGTTAGTTAGTTAGTTCCTGCAGTTATAGGTTTGTAAGTTAAATGGATGAACGGAAAAATTCCTCGCAGGCATATCAAAGTCATTTATGCAATATGCCGAGGATGGAATAGTCCGTGTTGTCACTTTTCCCATTGACGTTGTTGCTGTCGCTGTGGTTGTCATCATCAAAGTAGTAGGCACTGTGTCTATTTCTTGGTCACCATATCCTCTCTCCTTTATTACTATGGGTGAGTGAGTATGAGATTGTTTGTTGTTGTTGGTCACTTTGAGGGTATGAATTTTGATATCAACATAGCTATCACTACCGTTGTTGTTGTCTCTGCTTGTATCCCTTTTTGCTTAAGCGTAAATTTCCAAAACTCATGCTCGATTTGCTCCGATATTCATATGTCCGCTTGTTGTTGGATTAAAACAGTCGTGTGTAAAATAAATTACCGCACACACTGTTGGGCTTATCATCCCTTTTGTCATCTCTCTCTCTCACTCTTTATCTAGTCAAAAGTGATGGACCCCTTCGACCACTTGCTGGAAGTTTATGTGAAGCTTATATTTTGTACGGAACGAAAATAATTAATTACCTTGTCTCCCCACTACGTATCTGAAGCATCTTTACATTTTGATTTCCGTAACATTTCAGTTTCATATTTTTTGGATTTACTCCCCTTTGCTAAAGAAGTTTCACTTCAAAAAAAAAACAAAAGAATACGAGTAATGATGTTTGCTTACATTTCATAAGTAGTTCATGTTTTCTAATTAGTATTGGGACTATGCATTAATTTTAAAGGTTTTTTCACCAAAAATGGGGCTTTATTTCGATTTCAAAATGGATTGATACATCATTCAAAGTACTGTCCGTCGCTAGCCACAACCTTTTCCCATCTTTCTTTCAATTTCCTGATTCCGTTTCTCCAAAATTCCGGCTTCTGGGCGACTATGAATGAATCGATCCATTTTTTGGTCTCTTCATATGAAGAGAAGCGGTGTCCAGCCAGCTTACGCTGTATCTCCCGGAACAAGTGGTAATCCGAAGAAGCAATGTCTGGGCTGTACGGCGGGTGGGGTAGCACTTCCCAGTTGAGCATTCCAAGGTATGTTTTGACGACCTGTGCAACATGCGGCCGAGCGTTGTCATGCTGCAAAATAACCTTGTCGTGTCTTTCGACCGTTTCCGGCCGTTTTTCAAGCAATGCTCGGCTCAAACGCATCAATTGACGTCGGTAGACTTCCCCAGAGATGGTTTCGTTGGGTTGGAGCAGCTCATAGTACACCACACCCTTCTGATCCCACCAAATACAGATCATGAGCTTCGAACCATGAATATTCGGCTTGGACGTCGATGGCGCCGGTTGGCCGGGCTTGACATATGTTTTTTTACGCTTTGGGTTATCGTAATGGATCCACTTTTCGTCGCCAGTCACAATACGATGCAAAAAACCCTTCCGGCCAAGTCGTTCAAGCAGCAATTCGCACGTGAAAAATCGGCGTTCGACGTCTCTCGGCTTCAACTCGTATGGCACCCAATTACCTTGCTTTTGGATCATTCCCATCGCTTTGAGACGTCTGGAAATTGTTGCTTGGTCAACGTCCAACGTTTCGGCGAGCTCTTCTTGCGTTTGGCACGGGTCTTGGTCCAGCAATGCCTCCAATTCTGCGTCTTCGAACCTTTTGGGATGGCCAGGTCGCTCCTTGTCCTCGGTATCAAAAACACCACTTTTGAAGCGTCGAAACCAGTACTCACAGGTTGAAATCGATGGAGTATGGTTCGGGTAGGCATCCAACAGCAATTGACGGGCTTGGGTAGTATTTTTCTTCAAATTGAAGCAAAAAAGCAAGGCTTCCCGCAAATTGCGTTTTGACGGCACGAAAGTTGACATACTCAGAGCACAAAAAAACTAATTTGTGTACACTTCAGCGAAATGACAGATACTGGTAAACAAAGCCTAATGATGAGGCTTTGACATGAATATAGTTACAGTATTGCCAGACGCGATACTGTTGTAAATAACGCCATCTGTGTGCAACCTTTAAAATTAATGCATAGTCCCAATAAATAAAAATATATAATATGCATTCGTAGAAAGCATATACGTTTCGTATTTGGAACTTCAACTTTCTAAATGGTTACCAATTCCAATTTATTCCTTATGCTAGTGCATAGTACATAGTATGATCCTGTACATGGGTACACACATATGTATGTTCTCGATGTAAAAGTTATTTTGGACCACACAACCTGAGTTTGTATACCGCCGCTTCCGATACATTTTACATCTGAAAAGCTAATGTGTAGCCTGTCAAGGCTCAACTTTAATATTTTACAACTGGAACAATTCGAAAGACGCGTAATGCGAATGCGGATTTGATCGATGCGGTAAGAAATTCGTTTATATTGTGTCTGTGCTTACGATACAAAAAACGAAGTGCTGCTAGTCCATTTCAATGACAATGCAATTGTTACAGTTGCCATCATAAATATGAGCTCATCATGTGAAGCGTTATGATAGAAAAACCAGGAATTATGAAACATGCGACGTGCCGATAACGTTGAGAGCCTAAAATTAATGGATGGAAAGCGTTAATCTCTTTGACAATGCAACGAGCAATTACAGAATATAAGTGCTTGGGAGAAATTGGTATTGGCCTCTGATAACAAATGCTTTTACCGCTTGCATGGTCAATGCGTGGAAGCTTTCTTGTCTTCTGAGAATGTTCTCAGCAAACACCATCCAATCCATCAACATTAAAAACACGAAAATGAAAACTGAAACAGCAACATCTAGGGAAACCAAAATAGCGCACAGTGTTCGCTGTGATGGTGTGGGTCATATATTTATTCCAAGCAATGATCGTTAGGAAAAGAAGACATCGGTGGCCCCATAAATTGTATATATTCTTGATCAACTCGACGAGACGAGTTGTTTTAGACATGTATTATGTCTCCTGTCCTTCAGTTTTTAGCTAGCAGGCCGAAATTTTCCTTATACCAGACAAAGTACATGTGTCGGAATCCTGCTATTCATAACGCTAGGAGGATTACCTCCAATTCAAGTTCAAATTCAAATTCATATTCTCATTTGAAAAACTCCCTTACAAAAATTTCGATCTTAATGTTGAAATGTTTGTAGTATGTATACTGACTCTACCCTAAACATAAGTCAAATCAGTAATGAAATATTTCTGTATGTTCAATCACAGGGGCGTAGGTAAAAGCGTTATCTCTAATATGTGTAGAGTATGACAATTTCGGCATAGCCGAAGGTAACCTTCTTTTTTTTTGTTTTTACTCATTTAGTATCATGGAAATCCAAGTTAAAGTGGATACCTAGGATCACACATTATATATAATAAGTTATGATGTTTTACATTTACTATTAATTGAAAAATGGTCTGAAACCTTTTCAAAGTATTTTAATAATAACAATATAACGAACTTCTAAAACGTGGACAAGAAAGACAAAGCCATTGGGTTAATCCACTAAGAGATTGATCAAGACAATGGCTTTTACTGTTTTTACACTGTTGCTTTTATAAAAGGTTTGTTGTGGGAAAAAATAAGTGATGCATAATACTTTTGGTTTTTTCTTTTTCTGTTTTTTGAAGTGAAACTTCTTTAGCGAAGGGAAGTAAATCCAAAAATATGAAACTGTAATGAGACGGAAATCAAAATGTGATGATCCTTCAGAGACGTATTGGGGAGACGCACAAAACAATGCGCCATTGTCTTGTGCGGGCTCGTTTGCAGCGTAGAGAATGAATGCTTATGCATGAGTAAGAGAGAGAGATAAATAAGTTTATATTTTGTACAGAACGAAAATAATTAATTAATTACCTTGTGTTTGGTTTTCATAAATGCAATTTTAATATAAAGCAAAGCAACAACAGTTCAGCATTGCGGGTCTGTTGCTACCTCGTACATAAAACCAAACAGCAGCTACAACAACACCAACAAAGCATCAACAACATAAGAAACCCGCGCACTTCCCTTCTCAACAGACACTCCGCTCGGTCTTCGGCCACATGTTCGTACGCTCTTCGTAAAAACACACATCAGTAAAAGACTTTTTATCTCTCTCGAATAATCGCACCATATGATTTTTTGATTACAACTGGAACCCAAGAGAGCAGAACTCAATCGCATGAGGTGGACGACATAATTACTCATGAAGGTTTTATTTTTATTTATTTATTTATTAAAACTAAGATTATAATTATAAATTATAACCTAGTATTTATTATGAGCAATAGCGACAGAGGCCTTCAGCTCAGGGGAAAGTTAAGGAGGAAAGGAGAAAATTAGAAAAGTGCAGGACCAGACTTCTTGCCTTGAGCGGGAATCGAACCCACGACTCTTGGGATGTCAGCCAGCGCACTAACCTCTGGGCCAACGAGCCAGTCACTCATGAAGATTATAAGACAATTCACAATAAAAACGACATTGCACTATTTAAACTTAAAGAAAGAATAATACTCGACTATGCCAGTACTGCTACGATAGATTTCCCAACTGGTATGGTAAACGTCGGCACAAAATGCAATATTATCGGCTGGGGCTCCATAATATATGTAAACAATCTTGCACCATATTTTTCTGTTAAACGTTTCATTGATCCTTTTAAAGAAATTTTGTTTTTATATTATTTTATTTGTAGTTATTATTGGCCAATGTAAAAATTGTTGAACAATCAGTATGTAGATCGGGTCTTGAACATAGTTTTGGCATGATATGCTCAAATAACTCAGATAATTATCTAATTTATCAAGATGGTCCGTTAATATGTGATAATAAAGTCGTTGGCATAACATCCTACGGAGGAAAAAACATAGTTGGAATCTATACAGATGTCTATTACATTCGTAAATGGATACAAGAAAACAAAACTAGGCGCAAAGCACCAAATTCTTACATCTCATTCTGAGTATATTGACATTGAGGCAATTCACATATTTTTATATACAATATAAGTAGAAATCAGAATGTATGGCATATTTCATATATGAGTTTATAATTATGTATATAAATACACGTATATTGTATACAAAGTAGGAGTATGTCAAAAGCAGTGCATTTATTTAAAATATTGTATAAACAAAGAATAATTATACAGAATAAAAAACAACAAAATTGCGGTTATGTATCTTGTTTTGGTTTTGGTTACAGTGTTTATGGTTTCATGGCTATGTCATTCTTTATTTGGTGGTTGGAATAAACTGCATCGCCTGCTCAAAACAGAAGTCAACAAAACTTAACTACATACTTGTATATATGTAGATATGTACATAAATATGTATGTAATGTATATATCGTATAAGTCTAACCACATTCAGTCATTTACAAAATGCTTAGGTACTAAGCAAAATTCAAGTTGATAGAGGTAAATGTACAAAATTAATTGTTTTGTTTGATGCGGTTATTTGGATAAATTTCAAATTAATTTGTAACTGTAAGTAGTATATATTATTGTACATATTTGCTTCCATGACACAAATTCTTATCAGTTGAAATTTTACAATTACTAGAAGTGGCACCAAGAAAATCAATCACTGTCATCACATTCTCTGACAATTATTCTTCTCTTCCTGATTAACAATCATGATGTCACTCTCACTTCCCAATACATGATGCGATTCAATTTCGTTGTTAGATGAATTGGAATGAGATCGAGGAACCTTGGTAATGAAATCTGTCATTATCAATTGTATTTGATTTTTGGTCAAATCCTTATAGAGCTCCTCATATTGAAGTAAGCATTTAATAATATCCCTCTGAAATAACAGACAGAGCTCTTTAAACATTTTGGGTCTTTTTGAATGAAATAATCACCCAATTTTCGCCCTAAGTTAAGTCCTTCACGAATAACTTTTGCTGTAAATGCAAATGGTTCAGACTCCTCTTCATCAGAATCACTATTTAATTATTTACTTCATTAACCATGCCAACTAAATCATCATTATCTAATTCTTTGTCCACCATTAGTTCTACAATCCTCGAAACGTTCTCCTCCCATTGTATCTGCCATCTCCATTACCTGAGAATATTCATGCTCCAATGGTAATCCATAATTCCCTCTTTCAACTACATCTGGCCATATATTTTTCTAGCAAGCATTGAGCGTTGATTGCTTAATCTCGGCATATGACCCTCCAATATGTTTAACACAATCTAAGATTGTAAATTTTTTCCAAGCCTCCTTAATTGGGAGAGATTCATCATTTTCAATTTGATCTAAAATATACCTGAAGGTAGGATTAATATAAATCGCCTTAAACGTCGAAATTATTCCTTGATCTAACGGTTGCAATCATGAAGTCGTATTCTTGGGTAAAAATATAACCTGCAAATTCTCGTATTGTAAATCTGGAGGATTGCCTCGGGCATTATCAATTAAAAGAAAGACCTTAAGTCAACCTCTTTTTACTTAAATATATTTTAACGTCTGGCAAAAAAAAAAACAGTTATGAAACCATTCATTAAAAAGTGTGGCTGTTACCCAGGCTTTTCTAATAAACAGGAAGGTTGGTTGCTAATTTTTATTCCTTTAAGGGGGTATTGTGGTCTAGAGCCCTAGTTTTAGGGTATTTTCCAAACTAGGATTAAAAAAAAATTAAAAACATTTTTAGTATCCATTTTTTTATATAATATTTATTGATTTTTAAAGTATTTAAAAAAAAATTTAAAAAAAAAAAGTCAAAAATTCATCCAATGACAGGCTGGTGAAGTGGGGGTTGCCAGTCAAAGGGTGCTCTCTGGTTGACATGATTCCAACCCTTGTAGTGATCTAAATCAAACAAAGAAAAAAAATTCTCAATTAGTAAAGATGTCGCTATCGCTTGTGCCTCAGCAAAAAAAAAAAATTCACAAAATGGCGTCCACTTAAAAAAAATTTTTTTTCCCCTATTTTTCGACCTTTACGAATTTTTTAAAAATACTTGGAATTAAAATTTTTCAAAATCCAAGGGGAAGAAGAAATGTATAAAGAAGATTCTCACAAAATTTCAAAGGAATCGGTCAGATAGAACTTGAGTTATCGTGTCAACCACCTCAAAAAAAGGAGTTTTGAGAAAAACGCGTTTGAAGTTTGAGAAAGATTTCCTGTAGAATAACTCAGATAATAATATTGGCTTTTATATGGAAATTTAAAAGTGCACATGTATTAAAAAGATAATATTATAAAGAGCTCGAGTCGGATATAAAAGAATTTCTGGAAAGAATGAATCCTCAAGTCACCCGGTAACATCTGCCGTTCATTGTGTGATCACTCCGCTCGGCCGGCTTAGATGCCACGTCACAAAATCCGCTGTATCTCCCAAAATAATTCGAATTTTGAAAAAACCTTTCAAGAGCATATTTTTGAAAGTCTAACCTTTGAAAATGTGCAAAATAAAAAATCGTTTTTTTTTCAATTTTCTAGACCACAATACCCCCTTAAATGATCGTTGCGTTTTTTGCTTTATTAATAACCAATCGTTTCATTATACAGTTGCCTTAAGCGTTGCTGCAGAAAATAACTGTTACATGACTTTTCGCTATTTCATGACCACTAGCTTTATTTGTAATTGTATTGGTATCAATGGGAATCCGCTTTTGAGTGGTATCTTCTACCCATATCATTAAAGCATTTTCCATTTTTTCCATTGTTAAATCTCTTACGTATGAAACTGTGCTCATAAACGCAGAAAATATAGCTGCTACATTTTTTATTGTTCTGATCGTCGATTCATTCATTGAACAAAATCTAGCAACATCTGTTACTCTTTCTCCATTATGAAGTCGATCTAAGATTTCAATTTTACTTTCTAAAGTTATAATTTTTCTTGTCTTTTTTTGTATTTGTTTCGGCATTCTAAAATTTTAATGAAATTACAAAAATGCTACAAAACCTCTAAATGAATTTCACTAAAAATTGATGATATAAATTTACTGCATTAAATTACATGAACAAAATGTTTGTACCTACTAAAAAGGCGGAATTCACCATTTTCAGTTGGAAATCAAGCTAAAAGGTAGTTAAGAAATTACTAAAATTGAAAGTGTCAATGTGATCAATCAAATGAAAAAATAAAAGTGCCGCGCATAAAAAAGTGCCGCGTAAATCGGGGGATAGGTGTATGCACATTGGATTCAGGTTCGTGGAATTTAACGATGCTTTATATCGTGGCAATTCAAATAGGAGTTCAATTGGAAGTACTGAAAGAGTTCAATCACAAATAATTCTACGACCAAGTTTATATTCAAAATTGGTTGGCTTTAAACATTTATGAAAATGAAATACAATAGAATATAAAATAGAAAAAATAATAAGTGTTAGATTTGCTAATAACTTCTTGACCTGCCCTTGCATTTAGCAAACTTACAAGCTCGTAATAACTCACTTATTTCAAATTCAAAATCAATCAAATCAATCAAATCAATTTTTCTTTATACATGTATCAACTCTTAACTATTTTTAAACTAGTTTCTTTGTTTTTCGTTTATTTCTATAATATATGTAAGTAGAATGAAAGAGATCCTTCCGTCCTTAAGTTTTTTGTTTTGAAATGCACTACTTATGATTACTTAGTACTTCAACTTTTTATCAAAATTCACGACAATTTGAATGTTATGATTTTGATATAAAATATCCCATAAATTTTATATAATACAATGTATCTGCATGTGGTTGTATGCAGTTAAAGAAGATATTGTGCTGTCCATGTCTCTGAGGAAGACTTATGTGCGAAATGTTGCCTGAAAATTAGCGATAACAAAAGGCAACCATATAAAAATGTCATTCTTAGCCTTTGACAAAAAACCAAGTAATTTATAAAAAAAAAATAAAAAAATAAAAATAATAACGAAACCAAAATACAATTTCTTGTGCAAGTGTAAGAAATTTCTACAATTTCCATACTTTCCCATGTAGGGTGCGAGTATAAGACAAACAAAGAAAACCCAGACCAAATTGAGCCTATACGAAATTAAAGATACTCAAATTATGAGTATCTATTCTATGATAGTAATAAGATATGTTACATGTGAAAGGAACTAATGCTTTCATTCAATGATGGTGGAAAGGAAGGAAGGAATGAACATGTGTGGCAACTAACTGAGTGTCAGGCCAAGCTCTTTGTCGTTTTCGTAGTTGGCGGTAACATAAAACTAATGCCTTGAATTGTTGGTTGCGATTTTTTTTTTTTTTTGTTTTTTTGAGTTATACCACCCACACGCAAATACATATCCACACGCACATGAACATATTCCGAGCATATAAATACATACACCATCACACGTACACATTATTTATGACATAAAGTTTTTCTTTTGCGTATCAGGTCTTTGCAAAAGTTACAGAAGAAGTATTTCATATGAAGTCGTCGACAAAGGTCTTTCTCATCATGGTCTTATATTATAGTGTATTAAGTAGAGTACGAGGTTCGATCAATAAAACCTTAAAAACATTTAGCAACCCAAAAAACTGTTGCAATAGTCTAGTTGGCCACTTTGGCCTTCTTTGGGACACGATTACCCGAGAAGTCTAATGCTTTGACTTTTCCTTGGTTCCTGGTGTATTGTTATGGATCAATGTCCAATTCGTTCACGACGCAAAAACTTGTTTGGATTGCCAAAAAGTGGTGCTTATGGTCAAGTGTGAGCAATGGCGGATAGCTGATTCATGTCCAACTATTTAAGTAAAATATGATCTACCAGTTCAGTTAACATGCCTATAGTCTCAGCAATCTCACGTACTTTCAATTTCCGTATGTTTAATATCATTCCATGGATATAATGGATCATTTTTGGAATGGTTGCTCATAGTGTCTATCAAGCCTTTCTTGGTTTTGGTGATGATATTTTACGCATAAAATAATGCTTAATGATTACAACAACGAAAATGAAACCATGTGGTTAATATTATTGAGAGTTCAAAAGCAAATTAGTTTTGAACTAAACGAGCTCCATTTCTCGGATTTTCTAAGAATTTATTAATCGACCCTCGTACATACAATAGTAAGTATGTGTCCATGGATGGGGCTGGTCATGTTATATTTATATGGTATACATATACATTCGTTCTTAACTATGTGTTCTTATCTGTCTGTGTATGCACAGAAAATCGTATGCATATTTCTTAGTTGTTATTTACTTATAAAATATGGCAAAATAGAAACTAATAGGAATCATAGAATAAGACTCCACAAAGGTGCGTATAGGAATATATAGGGTCCTGAAATGTAATACATTAACTAATTAGGTTTCATGTCTGTTTATATTTAAATTTCTTGACTTTTAATTCTTAACTTAAACTCTAATAACTTCCACACATGTATAATATTTTAACTTGTCCTCCTAAGCTAACAGCACATTGTATATTTACAACAGATTTATAAAATAGCTGATATAAGCGATGGAAATGGATTCTGTTTGGAGATAATCAACTTATTGTGATCATACGATATGCAACCTTTGATCCTGCCATCGTATATAAGATTCGAGACAATGCAATGTGTTTCGTCTGGTGTTATATCGTCGACTCCAACAAATTTAAGAGCCGAATTGAAGTCATTGAGGTCCAGTTCATGTGTTTCCTTAATGATGAAAACTTTCTTGAATAGATTGCGATAGACAATAAATTTAAGTTTCTCCACAAGTAAATAAATTCCAGTACTGAAAAGAAATTCTTCGTTTTGCCCCACACCATCATCAAATTTGCGTACATTACCCTGCTTGACAGCCAGAGCAAAAACATCGAAAAGCAATAGATCATATTGCTCGAGTAGTGAACGCTGTGGCATAAAGCCAAGAAGCATTTTTACAGGAATCAAGTAAATGAGTATCAAACGCTTATTGTTGGTAAACTTCTTTGGACAATGGATAAAGGCAAACGACAGGAACTCCTCGGCAACCACATACTCTGAGTCGAACAGTGCACGGCGTCCCAAAAAATATTTGTACGTGATTTGTTCAGACAACGGGAAGGAATCCTTAAATGTGCAATTCTCCATGACACGTATAAGTGATTTACATAAATGCAATTTGTGAATGCGAAAATAGATTTTAAATAGTTGATTAATTAAATTTAACACGCCAATACGTTTGGTATCCTCTTCCGAGGCGCGTCCATCTGCTGCGCATACCCGGAAACAAGCCATCACAGATTCGGCAGCCTTCTCCAGCATTTGCCCGGGATTTAAAATTTTTCCATGTTTCTCGCATGTCTGTGCCAAATATCTTAGATCCAAACACACATTATACATCATCGGAAGACACCAGTTTTCATTCTTTAATTGCTGAAGCATTTTTACAACAGCCGAACAGCATTGGGATTGATGCTGATAGGCTTCCATATAGTCACGCGGCTCTTGGTTCAAACAGTAAATCACCTTTAAATGTGCAATTACAATCTCATCCAATGGCGCATCCAAAACTCGTTCCACAACTTCGTCCGGTTGTGCAAGATGATAGTTTGCATTATGCACATGCCGATCACGCAATGAAATATACAATGCCAAGATTTCTGCATCACCGTCTTCCCAAGCGCGTTTAAAACTTGCAAGATAGCTATATATTGGTCCTTCCATTACTTTCTTATTATTATAATCGTTTCTTTTAATTAAGTAAGAGATACTTTCACTTATAAATCGACAAACAACAAATAATTTTGCTTTTTTTTTTTGCTTATTTTCGTGGGTTTTTATTGTCATCAGCTGATTGCAAACTAGAGATGTGCAATTTACAATATATTGTCATCAGCTGATTGCAAACTGGAGATGTGCAATTTGTATTGTCATCAGCTGATTGCAAACAAAAGAAGTGCAACGCAACTTTTAGATGAGTAACCAAATTTTAACCAGAGGTGTCACTTTGTGGAAGTAATTGAAAGTAATAAAGTTACATTAAATGCGACAAGATGTGAAATAAGCTGACTTTTTGGCTTGGCTCCAATCTAAAAAAGAAAAAAACACAAAAAACAGTGAAAAATTACAATAAAGGAACAATATATCCTAGATAATGTTGTATGATACCAACATATAAACCTCGCCTATGTTGAAAACTTAATTTCAGTTCAATAGTCCAATAGTCCCTCCCTAGTGGTCCGATCAAATTGAAATTTCGACACTACAAGTTTCTAATCTACTTCTCTACTTCCACCAATCAAGCAAATTTCAAGTGCAATAGGGTTCCTTTTGGTACCCTTTGGGTTCGGAACCCTAAAAAATCAAAAGATCATACAATATTTTGGAGATGGTGACTTCTAGAGATAGGAAGTATACGGTGAGAGGTAAATCTTGAGTTAGTGAGACCTTCGACTACTAAGTATCGCCTTTCGACATCTCTCGGCCTGAACTCGTACGGCACCCAATATCCTTGTTTTTGAATAAATCCCAATTGTTTTAACCAAACGGAAATTGCTTGCTGAGTCACTTCCAACGATTTTGAGAGTTCAGTTTGCGTTTGGCACGGATCTTGATCCAGTAAAGCCTCCAATTCCTTCATCTTCTGGGTTGGCCAGGACGTTCTTTGTCTTCGACACTAAAATCACCACTTTCGAAGCGTCGAAACCTTTCTCTGCATGACTTTTCGGTCGGAACAGATTCACCATAAACTTCCTGAAGCATTCGATAGGCTTCAGCTGCACTTTTCTTCCCATTAAAAAAGAAAATCAAAACTTTCCGCAAATGCTGTTTATTTAACACAAAGCCGGACATTTTCGAAGAGGCAAAAAACAGTGTTGCTGTCAGAAACAGACGCTGATGCACATTAATTATTGTTGATAGATGTCAAACCTTTCCGATGGAATAGGTATTCTTTTCCAAAATTGCCCACAACTCGCAGGTGGAGCCATCTTTTGAAAACGGACCGAACTAATTTGTACTCCTAATACAATATATTTTTATAAGAATGATTCTAAAAATTTTAAGGGATATTGAATTGAAATTTGCATATGTTGCGTATATTCCCATTTTGATAGCAGCCAGATGTCAATTTTCTACTTTTATAACCAGCGAATCAAATCAAAAAATTAATTACATACTACAATTTATCAAATCAGTAGACCAGTTAGAACCTTTCCTACAAGCTTACGCTATGTACTTGTATTTATTATTTATTTTACCAACTTACCTTCAAGATTTTAAAGGTGTAGAATAGTTCGCAGCTTTATCTGAATCGGAATACATCTGTGAGATTGCGCTTCCCACTCGAACCTTAAGATACTGCAGAGATTGCAATTTAAGCTTCCATCTAGGCTAGATGATGTTCATTCATCAAGATCTTAACATCTTGAAGACGAAAACATGTATTACAATTTAAAGTTCACTACCATAAATTCTCTATTAGCCTAATAATTAGATTCCGTTACAATATCAGAAGCCTTTTAGAGTTAACATTTACATTTCCTAGTTTAGAAGAATACGAGTTTGTTAACCGTCAAAGCATTTGGCAAATTTATTTCTTAGTATCTCATGAAATTGAAAGATCTTTTATTATATATGGCAGTTTAAGACCATTTAAAAAAGGCGGGCTATGCAAAAAAAGCTAGATGTTTGGGTACCCATACAATTTGAAAGAAAAAAATCTTATTGATCGCATTTCAATTTGCGAAATGTTACTGAAACCGAATGATTTGCAATTGTCTTTTCTATCCAAATTGATAACTGGCGATGAAAAATGGGTAGCATACGACAATAAGGTGAGAAAAAGGTCATGGTCTAAACAAGGTGAGCCCGCCCAAACCATTGCAAAGCCGGCGATAACTACGAGGAAGCTGTTGCTGTGCATTTGGTGGGATTGCAAAAGTCCTGTGCCTTATGAGTTGCTCCCACCTGGGCAAACGATAAATTCGTAACTCTATTGTCAACAACTAACAAGACTTAATGCAACGTTGAAGGAAAAACGGCTTCAATCGGTAAACAGAAAAGGCATAGTCTTCCACCACGACAACGCTAGGCCACACACGTCTTTGATGACTCAGCAAAAATTGAGGGCATTTGGCTGGGAAGTGTTAATGCACCCACCATATAGTAAGGACCCAGCACCATCTAATAACCATTTATTTCACTCCATGCAGAATTATCTTGATGGCGTAACAATGAATTCCCCAAGCGACTGCAAAACAGTATTGCGCCTGTTTTTTGATCAGAAATCCCAGAATCTCTACAAAGACGGGATTATGGTTTTGACCCGAAAGATGGCAAAAGATTATTAATAACAATGAAAAATATTTGATGAAATAAAATTGCTTTGTTATATGAAAAAAATTGTTGAAACATAATTCTCATTTTCGGAAATTACTTTTCCAACAACCCAACAAAAAGAAGTTTACCTTCGCCTATGCCGAAGTTGATACACTCATCCAGTAATCTTATGGTCTTGAAATCTACACGTTTATTGAATATGGGTCAGACACTTGTACAGTTCAAATTTCTATTCGATAACACAAAAAGCAAAAAAGGTTTTCTAATAAAAAAAAGGTTTAATTGACTAATTTCCAAAATTCAAGTAAAAATTGAAGCAAATTTTAATGGCAATATTCTTTTACGTGTCTAAATCCAGGAGGAATATGTACATATGTGTTTACAACAACACTTCTACAAAGAATACTTCCTTTAAAGTGAACCCCAATCAACCAATTGCATGTGTGGGAAAGTGTGTTTGGGTGCGTGTCCTTGATGTATCACTTCCGCTGTCTGTTAACTTATACCATAAAAATCTATCCATCCATCCATCCTAGCTACTAGCTCATCATCTTGCAAGTCAACTAACCTATTATGTACCTACTCTCCTACTACTATGTATCTTCTTTATATGATTGTAAGTATGTTAACAAAAAATATTGTATATTTTACTATAAAGAGTGATTCCAGTATCAGTTGATGATGTTGATGATGATGATGATGGTAACACGTCTTTCTGGTATTTTCACACGCTTGAGCATCACATTGGATTCAACATCACGTTTTACCGCTTTACACACATACACACACACACTCACCCACGGAAAACATGTCACGTTTGTATTGAGGCTGTGTGGCATTGTGTTGTCGTAATAGGATATGACATGATATGAGACAAGTGCAAAAAGACTGAGACTGAGTCTGATGACTGAGTCATAGTTATAAAGTTTGGAAGTATCGAACCCTTTTACGTTTTTTGACTGGCACCCAAAATTGTTTGTCATCTTTACCTTTCATTTGATGCGGGTACATTTGCCTTATGCATATCATTTTTGCTTTTTAAGTAGAATAGTGTATAGCAGGGTGGTGTTGTATGTCTGGAATAAAGTTTATTTAGGAAATTGTAATAAGCTTCTTTGTTGTGCATATTACTATCTACATTCTATGTTATAAACCCATTGTAGATACAACTACGAGTATCATATGATATCGTTACATCAGATAAATTTGGCTTCCACAACTCTAACTGTGAAGTACGCGTAGTGTAAGTATAAGTTTCTTTGATATTGAAAGACATTAAGCAGAACAGTCAATAAAATTTTAGTTCCAATACCATCATTTTATTATCCAACTATACATATTGAGCTTTATACAACAAGTAGAACTGTAATCCTAACTGAAAATTTTATCTTACGTTTACCATTTATATTATTTTCCATATTTATGAGTTTGAAATTACCAAGTGCATGAGGCTTCTATTATAGGACTCAACTCGCATAATCGGAGTTAATTTTGGATGATTCAATGTAATGTCAGCATTGCAAAAGTAATACAAAATCATTAATTAGCTAATTTTGATGAAATTGATCCATTGAACTTTAGTTTTAGTAAGTCCCACTATCGTCCTAAAGCGATGAATTGATATGCTTAGTTTGTAGATCGATAGTAAAAGATTTTATGTGGTAATGAAGAATATTTTGAGGTGATTCACATTTATAAAAATTAATTATGAATAGGATCTATTCTTCAGTAATTATTTGTTTAACAGCAAGCAATTCTGAGTTTTCTGAATAAATATATAAACATGAAAAACAATTGAATTCCAATTTTTTAATTCACCAAAACTGCGTTTTACCCAACTTGAGAAGTCAGTGACTTCGTTTCAATCAATATGAAGTATGGTGACTTTGCCAGAAATAGTAATGAATATTTATTGTACAAATACGTAATATTGGATGACCGCGGACCTCTTCATTGGATAATGCTGCGACACTGGCAAAGCTCAAAAATGCACAATCTATGTTAAAATTGGGCCTGGGTGTCTGTTTATTTCACGCAGACTGCACGAACCTTTCTTTTTACTAGACGCAGAACATTTGTCTGAACCAGCCGAATCGGACCACACTCCATATAATCTCCAATCTGGTACGGAACCCTCTGTATCTAAATTTCAATTCGATAGGAAAACAAAAAACAAATAAGTTTTTCTAATAAGAACCTGAATTCAAATGGGGAGTTTGTTTGGGAGGTATTCTCCCTAGTTGACCGATTACGCTAATTCCAACAGATATACAGCACCTATATCAAAAACTAATAGTGTCTAAATTTCAGTTCAATAGTCACAAAAAAAAAAAAAAAGTGTATAGCCACCAACAACTTAAATTTCAAGATCGTGGGATTTCTGGATCGTATAGCTGCCATAAAAACAAAAATCTTTTTTGTATTATTTATTCAGAATGAAAATCCAATAGCGAAATTTGGAATTATTGTAGAATTATATTCCTTATAAACAAACTCGAAGTGTAGATAATATCTTGGATAAGTATATAAAATATCTGTTACAGCAGTTGTGAGCGATAACCGAGGTGTAATCGGTGTCGGTCACGTAATCGAAAGCAACCCTGTATGTCAAGGCATGTCATGAAGAGGAAGACACGCGAGGAGATTCATTTTCGTTTTTTTTTTCTACAAACAGTATGTCAAAGTTATAATATTAAAATTTTCCCTTATTTTTTTTTTTTTAATTTTTCTTATTTATTGCACGTGTTTTTGTTAATGTAAGTAAAATAAAATTTATGAAAATTTCAGTTTAAATAGAATAATAGCATTTCCGTTGTCCTCCCTTTTAGTCCCAGCATTCTGAAGGTTTTGTCATCAAAAACGCTAATAGTAGTAGATTTGTTTGAGGACTTAGCTTATTCATAAAAAAAATTATGCAATAATATTCATCATTTGCAAAGCAAATTGAAGTAAAATACATGGGCCAAAGTATATTGGAGATACCTGTTAATGAGTGCATGGTGAGTAGGATAAACTTTAGAAGTTTGCACATTTTTAAATTATTAAATTTATGACTTACAGTGTGCACACCATATGCCATTACGATCCAGGTGGCAAGTGTGCAAAAATTACTTGTAATCTGCCATTTATGGAAAAAAAAAAGTTCCTGGCAGTAGACTGAAGCGTTTATTATGGCACATCACTTGCTGATCTAATATGATGGTGCCGACCAAAAGGATTAACAAACATCAAACAATGTCACTGTTTGTTTCACTATACGATTATTCACAAATTATTCTTCTTTTTTTTTGTTCGCATTTAATATTTTTCGTTTATTATTATTTCTTTTCTGTATTTATTTATTTCTAATATTGGAACAATCGCATTATTCGATTAATCATAAAAAAAATTATACAAATTAAAGGAAAATGAATGTATCAAGGTGTATGGAAGATACCCGTTAGTGAGTGGATGGTAAGTAGGAAAAACTTTAGAAGTTTGCACATTTTTAAATTATTAAATTTATGACTTACAGTGAGCACACCATATTCCATTACGATCCATGGGGCAAGTGTGCAAAAATTCCTTGTAATCTGCTATTTCTGGAAAAAAAAGTTCCTGGCAGTAGACTGAAGCGTTTATTATGGCACATCACTTGCTGATCTAATATGATGGTGTCGACCAAAAGGATTAACAAACCTCAAACTATGTCACTGTTTGTTTCACTGTACGATTATTCACAAATTATTCAAGATTATTATTATTATTTATATTTAATATTTTTCTTTTATTGTTATATTATTTCTTTTCTGTATTTATTTATTTATTTCTAATATTGCAACAATTGTAGTTTTTTTGTCTTATTACTTTTTTATTTTATTTATTTATCATAATTAAATCTAATATATAACTGCCTTATTACATTTTGTATTTCAATTCTTTTAAACAACATGGCATTTTCTATTTGAATAATTTTTATACGGTTAACTGGCGGTATGAGAATCTTGGGGTTTTATATGTTATAATATTCGTGTTGAGAATCAAGTCTCCTCTTCAGCTAAGAAAGATAATTATGACACTCTACACATATTCAGAGCGGCTGCCATATCATTGACCTTCAAGGCAGGCCTGGGTGCGCGCCACTTGGAACGCTGTAGCAGCAAGGTAAAATACTCTTCGCTCCACCGCTTCCAGAAAATTTGATGCAAATATGATACACGCTGCCACTTGTCAAGCCGATTGTAGTTCAAATGAGTTACATCTGACTCTTGAATGGCAGCAAACGATGAACCAATCCCAATCAGTAGGATCTTCTGAAAGAGGAACTAAGGGCCTTGAGTTAACAACTGCAGCAATATGGCAAACTAGAGTACGTAATTCCTCAAAGCTGAGGACCGATGAGCCGACTACTCGATAAAAATGATAATTCGCCGTTATCACCGCTGCCATTTTTTCACTTTCATCCGTTTTTACAATATTTTATTTATACAAAAGAAAAAAATTGGGCCAAGTGCGAGTCAGACTCGTACACGGAGGGTCTAATTAGACTGATTCCAACAAATGTACCGCACCTATATCATAAACTTATATTGTCTAAATTTCAATTCAATAGTCCGAAAGAAACAAAAAAGTTTTTGAATAAGAACCTGAATTTTAATGGTGGGTTTGTATGGGTGGTACCCCTCCTAGTTGACCGATTTGGCTGATCCCAACAGATGTACCGCGCCTATATCGTGTCTAAATTTCAGTGTCTAAATTTCAGTTCGATAGAACAAAAAACAAAAAAGTTTTTCTTATAAGAACCTGAATTCTAATGGTGGTTTGTATGGGAGTAGTAGTCCAGTCAAACTGAAATTTCGACAATATAAGTTTCTGATGTATAGCCACCAACCTTGCTGTTATTCGTAGTTCTTTGAAATCAGGTGTGCCCAACCTTTTAAAATCTTTAGTCGAACAGATGTTGTCTGGCCATCTTAACTCATACCAAATTACCTCCATAACGTGCAAAAACCAGTCACTTTGGGCATACGATCTATCTGACATCGCTAGATATTGGTTTTAATTTTGTATCACTAGCTTGTATCTGCAACAAGCCCAGTCGTCTGACTGAATGGCTTTTTCCTAAGCCTTGTGTGGCTGACCAAAATCACCATCTTCCAAGAAATTGGGTTAGAAGCTAAGGGAGGAGTATTAAGCTTCTGAGTGGCGGAACTGAAATACAATAGTATGACAAATTCAAAGCAAGATTTCAGGAGAGAGATGATTGGAAGTAGGTTACCGTCCTTATTTTTTTTTTTTTTCTCTGTTAAAACTTTAATTATACTGTTATTAAACTTAAACAACTTAAATTAAGCTAAATACAAAACAATAACAAAACAACTTATATTAACAAGTGGGAAGGAACAAAACATTTAATATGATCTATTGGGACTATGCATTAATTTTAAAGGTTTTTTCACCAAAAATGGGGCTTTATTTCGATTTCAAAATGGATTGATACATCATTCAAAGTACTGTCCGTCGCTAGCCACAACCTTTTCCCATTTTTCTTTCAATTTCCGGATTCCGTTTCTCCAAAATTCCGGCTTCTGGGCGGCTATGAATGAATCGATCCATTTTTTGGTCTCTTCATATGAAGAGAAGCGGTGTCCAGCCAGCTTACGCTGCATCTCCCGGAACAAGTGGTAATCCGAAGGAGCAATGTCTGGGCTGTACGGCGGGTGGGGTAGCACTTCCCAGTTGAGCGTTCCAAGGTATGTTTTGACGACCTGTGCAACATGCGGCCGAGCGTTGTCATGCTGCAAAATAACCTTGTCGTGTCTTTCGACCGTTTCCGACCGTTTTTCAAGCAATGCTCGGCTCAAACGCATCAATTGACGTCGGTAGACTTCCCCAGAGATGGTTTCGTTGGGTTGGAGCAGCTCATAGTACACCACACCCTTCTGATCCCACCAAATACAGAGCATAAGCTTGGACGTCGATGGCGCCGGTTGGCCGGGCTTGACATATGTTTTTTTACGCTTTGGGTTATCGTAATGGATCCACTTTTCGTCGCCAGTCACAATACGATGCAAAAAACCCTTCCGGCCAAGTCGTTCAAGCAGCAATTCGCACGTGAAAAATCGGCGTTCGACGTCTCTCGGCTTCAACTCGTATGGCACCCAATTACCTTGCTTTTGGATCATTCCCATCGCTTTGAGACGTCTGGAAATGGTTGCTTGGTCAACGTCCAACGTTTCGGCGAGCTCTTCTTGCGTCTTCGAACCTTTTGGGCTGGCCAGGTCGCTCCTTGTCCTCGGTATCAAAAACACCACTTTTGAAGCGTCGAAACCAGTACTCACAGGTTGAAATCAATGGAGTATGGTTCGGGTAGGCATCCAACAGCAATTGACGGGCTTGGGTGGTATTTTTCTTCAAATTGAAGCAAAAAAGCAAGGCTTCCCGCAAATTGCGTTTTGACGGCACGAAAGTTGACATACTCGGAGCACAAAAAAACTATGTTGTGTACACTTCAGCGAAATGACAGATACTGGTAAACAAAGCCTAATGATGAGGCTTTGACATGAATATAGTTACAGTATTGCCAGATGCGATACTGTTGTAAATAACGCCATCTGTGTGCAACCTTTAAAATTAATGCATAGTCCCAATAGTAGGGAGGTCGACAGGATGCGATCTTCTCAGCCTCCTCGACACCCTGACCCCTCCCTTTCTGCGTCGCCTTAAAAGCCGCCTGGCTAGATCGTTTGGATGATTTGCCAACCGATTAATGTAGTCCTTGGCCTGACGATTAATCACGTCGCCAATTTTTGGTATTTTCAAGTCGTGCTCAAGGTCCGCTGTGCGCATGAGCCAAGGGGCCCCAGAAATCATGCGCAATGTCTTGGTCTGCAGAACTCTAAACTTAGCAATATTTGTTTTTGCTGCTATGCCGTACACCTGTAAGCCATAACGCCAAGCAGGAGCAATTATTGCTTTGTAGATGTGTACCTTATTTCTTAGTGACAATTTATTGCGACTGTTTAGGAAAGATTAGTTCTCAATTTACCCATATGGTTCCCAGAGGGAGGATGACACAGTTGCTGGCATCTTTTCAGAGTAGCTAGGAGGTCAATGTTTTTCAGGCAGAGATCTATACAGTCTTGCAAGTAGCACAGCTGATAAGCACCATGGAGTATGACCCCTAGAAACATATCGATTATTGTTGACAGCCGGGCTGTTATCAAGTTTCTGTCGGCTCACAGCAATAAGAACAAAATAATTCCTAGTATACCTAGCATTGTTCGTTGATTCTTCGGGTTGGTTTCAGAGTCTATGACCAACTAGGGATATCTTAAACCCCTTTCTTACATTCATCCATCACAATGGATCCTAAGGCTTCTGGGTGAACTCGCGTTACTGTGCCTAACAGCGAATCTTCCCTAACCTAACCTAAGGAAAACTATGCGTAAAATTGGAGCTAAACGTATAAGTACAATTATTGCGGAAACCTAAACTTTTTCCCTCCTGCAATCTTAATATGTCAGATATAAAAAATCCTATTCTAGATTAATGATGTTTACTTAGCATAATTTTGCAACTTTTTACTTCTGTTCATTGCTTAAAAACCAATTCTTATAAAACTTAAGAAGTCTCTTTGTTTTAAATATGCATGCAGAATGTCAGAAGCCTTTGAACCCTTAATGTATTTCAATTTTAATTTAACCGTTACTTCATTAAAATGTCATTTATTGCTTCAACATCTTAAATCAAATCGTTGTATCTACAAACATATTGTACATATGTGTATATACTATAAACGCATGGCTATGTAAAGAATAGACACACACGAAAATGGAAAAAGATACTTGTATGTATATACTTGTAGATTGATGAAGAAATCTTAGCGAAACTCATTTTGAGTGTACAGTGTTGGAATTTGAATTTGTCTTTCGCCTTCACTTCATTAATATGCATGACGGCAAAAATCAAAAAAATCAAAAATCTCCGTCTGCTTTTGACAATTTTGACTATGCCAATGTCTCAATGAATAGCAAAAAGTAGATATTGGAAAGGCAAGAGTAGTTTTAAAACTTTTTATATACGTACGAACATCTAATGTAAATTCACCAAACCCATTTGGGCTCAAGCAGTCAAATATATCTACGAGTATTCATAGTCAAACATAGTCAAGCATACCATACCATAAAAAGACAAACAGTTAGATTGAGTGTATCTGAAGAGTGTGAACAAACTTGAACATCTGCAAGAAATAAAGTTATTTTGCAATGTTTTCCTTTGTTTCTTTTTCTTTGATTTCGATTTTCTTTAACTTTGCCTAAGATTTCAATTCTTATTTGTAATGAACTTTTTGTTGGACTGTGAATGGGTGGTGGCTGGCAATCTTAGTATATCCGATTCCAACTCCATTTCTCAATCGCAATATTCACACAGATGTTACTACTATTGTTATTGTTGTTGACAAAAGTTATAGTATAAAGTGAACCAAAGCACCTAAATATTCTATGAGGTTATTTCCTATTTTTATATAGATTTTCTAATATATTCCAAAATGCTATAAATTTAAAAGACAGAATGCTACTATATTACAACAATAAAAGGAAGAAGAATTTGAACGAAGAAACGTTGCTTGGTTTGTTTTTCAAATCTTTTGACCACAATAACCGTTTACGCATTGACCACAAAAGATATTAATTAACGTGTCTGCTACAGAAGTCAATCATTGGTTTCAATGGTATACGGAATCTGCAACCGAGAAGATGTTTGTCTAGGAACAACACAAAAATTAACAAAACTGTCATTTTTAACCACAAAACTTCAAAAATTCATAAGCAAAATCGTTTTTATTGCGGTTTGTGATTACAAACAAGTGACAGGATATGAAAAATAGGAACTCTGCTGTACGAGTATTTTGCTGTAGAAGAGCAAAGACACAAAATTTTAAGGACATACATATAAACTTCTATAGTCACAGAACAGAACGGACAGACAAGCAGGCAGGCAGACAGACTGAAACAGGCCAACAAGACAAACACACAAAATGACTAAAATCAACCTTACTCAGTGTTTATACAAGAGACTGAAACTGACAAATATACAGATACAGACAAACAGAGAAACTGAACGACCGACTAACAAAAAGGCAGATCGAAATATGTTTATGCTTCTATATGAAAGTGGGTAAAGTAAAGTAAAGTGCAAAGTGAAAGGAATGAAGAAGTAGAGTAAGAAACCCAACTACAACTAACGAAAAACCACAGAGACCTCAAGTTACCTCGGTTGTCTCTTGAATCTATGTAGGGGCACATGTTTATTTTTCTCTTACTACACACTACACACTACCTTCTGCCTTTTGCATTGTGCCTGTCGCCTGTCGCCTGTTGCCTGTTGTCTATTTGTCGCTTTGACTATATTGTAGTCATTCTAGAATTTTCCGAAACCCATTTACTTAATGGATATAATAAATTTTTCTACAAATTGAAAGTCGTAATTTTCATTGTTCTCGGGCTGCTGCTACTGCTGCTGCTGCTCCTCCGCTCTCGACCACCCAACATTTATTGTTGTTGTTGTTGGTGTTGTTGTAATGCAACCCACTAAAGTAAAAGGTAAGAGTTCTTTTCTAGTTTTTTGAGGCCGACTGAGTCTGCTGTAGAGTCATGTTGTGTCAATTGTCGTCGTCTTCTTCATAGTACGACTACTCGTGTTTCCTTTCTAAGTATTTTGATTCTGTGAGTTCATGTCATGGCGACATTGCTAGACATTTTTGCCTTGGCCGCATTACTTTAAGGTTATGTTACATTTTCCTTACACTTACACACACAAAAAGTTTCAAGAAAACCAACCAAACAATTGCTGAGGTCTATGCAGAACTTAACATAGTCCTAACTACATCAGTTGTTATTACATCTAAGATGGAGCCAAAATTAATCTGAAGTTCCTAGTGAGGGCGGAGAAGAAGATGGAGGCGTGAGTTATGCATTTTAATTTATTTTTAATACGAAAAGAAACATTTTATAATTTTATTTGAATTTAAACCTGAAGCCATAACTTTGGAGCTGTCACTCCACAGTAGAATAGAATAGACTAATATGGTTGTACTATTTACTTAATGTTTCCTATCATAAATTTTATGTTGGTTGGTGATGTTTAATTTAGCTAAGGTAGCTATCTCATCTCCCATCAGATCTACTCAGGTTTCACTGTCTGTCAGTCGTCAACCATCAACCATCAACCATTGTTGCACTTCTTGAACAACGAAACTTTAAACACATACTTACATAAACATATTCATAGATATACAAAAAGATAGATTGTTATCGTTTAGGATATCTGCAAACCCTCGAGGTTAAGTATTTCGTAAGCTTCACGCTGCGTATCCTTACAAACGAAGTCACACCCAATACCACCACGTACGTAAGGCAGGTCGAAAGCCCAACAGTAATTTCATTAAAGTGTCTATCTTCAGGTGAAATTAGCAAATCGACCTTGCCTCCATTCCCCGAGTAAACCATTAAAATGTGCTCTTGTTCCCATCTGTTTGTACGTTCCATTGTATATGTGTCTCCTCCATCTACTTATTCATTCATTCATTCAGTGAGTCAGTCAGTTACTCGTTCCGTTACTCATTCTATTCCATTTTACTCTGTTTTATCATGGCCTAACTACGTGCAAATTTCTAAGACAGAAAATTAAGAAAGGCATAAGATGAAGGGCCTATTTAACTTCACATTTCATGGTCGATTTTATCTTACATCGTCCGTCGTTCCATCTTTCAGACAAAAAACCAACAAAGATGTGAATTGTTTTTTGTTTGTTTGTTACCTAAAATATGATTTCCTTTCTTTAAAATAAATTAAGGGTATTTAGGTATTTAGAAGATTTAATGTTTTGTAAACATAAAATATAAATGTGAGTATTTTATAGTTCATAAGATTCGATTAATTGAGCAAAGAGATAAAATATGAAAATTTCAAGGTTGAAAGGAATAGTTTGTACTTAACATGTAAGTAGTCTTCATCAAGTTATTAAGCAATCGAATTAATAACAAAAATATTGATTGCTTTTTCTGCTACAACTTAAGATAAAAATGAAAATATTCAAAATTTATTCTTAATCAGATTAAGAAAAAGTTTTTCATGTGACTAACTAAAAAAAAAAAAACTAATCGAAATACTTAAAGTATAAATTAAAGGTGATTTTTATTAATTAAAAGTATTGAAAGAGGCCAGGATAAAGTCAAATTTACACTTGTTATTTCTTCAGGCGCCTTGTTGTATGCAATAGACTTTGTTCTTACTTCGGAACATTGAATTTTGCCTGAATTGATGATGATTCCTGGTCACTGTAAACTGTCAATAAAATTATAAAAATTGTCAATAAATTATTTATGAATATTTGTATTGATATCGAAACTTACTTTTGCCATAATATATCGAATTATATGATGATTTTTATGTAATATTCAGTTATATTTGCCTGAAAAAGTTAAAAAAAGTTAATTGAATATGTAATTATTAATACGAAATATTTCTTATATAGTGAAGTTTTTTGCCAATGATGTCATGAATTATGAAACACATTAAAAGGAATGCCAATTACTGAAAGTTTCATAAACTTAAAAGGTTTTTACGTTATTACGTAGAGACAAATTGCAATATACTCAGAGGCATTTCATTTCTAAGATAAATTTCTTATCCTTATTGTAAATCAATAAAAAGAAGGCCTTGCCCTATTATGTGACATTGAATTTGTACTTTTGAAATACTGAATTTTATTCCCAACTTGGACAAGGTATATAGCGCCTAAATCAGTTTAATAGTCCAAAAAAAAAAAACAAAAAACTTTTTCTAATAAGAACCTAAATTTTAATGGTGGTTTGTATAGGAAGTACCCTTCTTAGTGGTCTGATCAAATTGAAATTTCGATAGTATAGTGTTTCTGATGTATAGCCACTAACCACATAATTTTCAAGATCGTAGGATTACTGGATCGTATAGCTGTCATACAAACAAAAATTTTTCTTGTACGTTTTTGAAAACATTTTTGTTTTAATATTTTTTGCTGATGCTCGGATAGAACTTCACATTCTGTTTCAACTCTCTAGCTATTGCGGTTTATGAGAAATGACCCAAGGACGAACGGACGGACGGACAACGTAGTCCTTTTAGTACCCTTTGGGTCTGGTAGT